>JAKLMH010000012.1:0-283788 GCA_022813505.1 Tremellales sp. FJII-L8-SW-PAB2 | reverse complement strand
CTCCTCCTTCTCCTCCTTCTCCTCCTTCTCCTCCTTCTCCTCCTTCTCCTCCTTCTCCTCCTTCTCCTCCTTCTCCTCCTTCTCCTCCTTCTCCTCCTTCTCCTTCTCCTTCTCCTCCGTCGCCTCCTTCGTCTCCGGATCCTCTCTTGTTTGGTCTTGGTTATAATCGATGCAGTGTCGATTCGTCGTCACTTTCCCTGTAACACCAAAGTGCGGCGCACCCTGATGCTGCTGTTCATCACGACATTTGTACAGACGCGAACTGACCCTGTTACACAGACCGGGACAAAGCAACACGAAACTAGCCCTCACACGCCTCGGCCATCGAACTCTACCTCTTCCTGAAACGTGCTCCGCTCCGACCAATTCCGTCGATGTCACAAGTCATCCATTCTGCTTCATCTCGATTCGAACACCCTTCGCCACTGATCCAAGACCTGTTGCTTGAGATAATCAATTTCTTCGATTCCTCGGCGTAATGCATCCTGACGGACCTCCCGATCGTCGGTGTTCTTGGATTTCCCCGGTACAAAACAGGATGGCAGGCTGCGGGGTCGCGCGGTCGCCAACTGCGTCTCGCGCTCAGTGGCAGCGGACGTCCGAGTTCCGGCCCCGCTCTCTTGCTCGCCACCAGTGTCGCTACGAGCTCCGTATGATTGCGACGCAGTCCCCTCCGGAGCAGGAGGATCTGCAAAGGTGACGCTTTTTCGCAGCTTGGAGGTCTGGCCGTTCGCGGTGGGGACCAACAGAGAAGAGTCGTCCGCTCCTCTCGATCGATCAGTCGCGGTACCGGCTACTGAGTAAGTACCAGAAGCGAGCACTCGGCAAACCTTCAAGCCGCTCGGAGATCTGAGACCGAGCGAAGGGGAGAGCTCACCTTGCGTCTGACACTGGGAACCATCTCGGGGCATAGATCCGGCCCCGACCGCGCTGATGTGGTCTGAGAAGCCGTTCGTCGAATCCATGTTGATTGAGTAGAACAGAGGTGATTGTAAGGTGAGAAAACCGGGTCAGGGAGGAGCTTTGTTCATACCATGCGTTTCTCATCGCAACACAGCTCTGCATGTTCGATCTCAGCATAAAAGAGCGACCTTTTGAGCTGAGCTACTGGTAGCACTAATGATAAGGGATCTCTTCGTGAATGGGGTCAAAGGTGCGATATACGGCTCCTTGCAGCACAGCGGAACGGATCGCCTCTAGTGCCCCACCAGAGCATCGGTGCTCGACGTGAGGCAGCGACAAGACGGGGAGGTACCAGTGAGAGTTCAGCTTCGAGAACTCGGATGATCGATCTTTGCGAATGGTTGTTATGTATCCACAATCCACGTCAATCGCAGTCGCCACCCGGCTCACAGAATTCCCTGACCTACTTGGGATCATCTTGTCGGGATCTCCAAGGGACTGAGAAGGGCAGTCGCTACATCGTCAGCTGTGGCATGACCCTCAACTCCACGCGGCGACGGCAGACCGTTGGCAGCGGTGACACCTCGTGGACTGTCATACACCTATAGACAAATACGGGCTCTATACAATGTCATAGTGTCGTGAACCTCATGACATGGGTATATATACGAACTCAAATCACGCCGAGCGGATTTGAGTATTAAGCCTTTTGGACGTTATTTATTGTAGTCGTATTTACAATCATGACATATAGTGGGATATGAGACTCAGGCTGTGTCCACTCGTGTATCTGTTCAGGTGAGTCGGCTCACTCATCGCCCCAGTGCTCCGGAAGAGCCAGGTCTCGATCCGGCCCTATGGTCATGGTATTCACGTGCCGCTCCGAAAGTAGAGCCAGATCCAGATGGTAGAGGTCGCGATGACGGTCGCGATGACTGATCGGACCGCCTGGGGACCTCGTTGGTGTCGGCTGCAGAATCGATGTCTGATGACGGGCCGGGTTGTCTTTTCGCTTTCCGTGCGAGATCCTTCCATTCCTGCGGCGGTTCTGGTGCGAACTTGACTGTCTTGTCATCCCGGCAGATTGGGCACTGCTGCCCTGTTGACATGCATCAGAGCTCGCGTCGGGAGGTACTCTTTTGCCGTCAGGCGTGATCTCGTACGGCGGGAGATCGTATGGTCCTGGTTTTTCAGACTTCGAGGATGGCATTTGTGTGGTCTGGTTTCAATGGTGAGTAAATCAACGGCGACTGCATGCCATAGCTGTTGTGTCCATAACCTCGATATTCACATGACGCAAACAGGAAAGTACGCAATGATGAAAGGTTCCTCCTCCCCCTTGTATCCGCCCTTTGATGGACAGGAGTAGATCAAAGGAATTCACAGCTCCGAAGCGTCACAGACTACTGCTGTACGACGACAAAGGGAATGGCGACAGCGAATCGCCAAATGCAACGCTCGGTGATATGTAGTCAAAATCCAGGCGAGCTGAGCTGTATACCTCAGCAGGACGCCTTGACACAGGAGCAATGCTCTCGTTGAGAGTGGTCTGTGCGTCGCACTGATCAGTCGCATATGTATCTACAAGAGGGACTGGAAGGTCGGGGGAGGCGGTGCGGGCCGCTGGATGGGATATCGCACAGACTCATGAGGAGTAGGTTATTCATGGAACTCGGGCCTGGGGAACTGGCCCTAAGGGGCGGAAGGAGTGGAGTTCGCAGGGAGACTTCCTTTCGAACCCTTCATGATCGATCTGGGCTCGACAGAAGGGTCACGCGGGGGTATCAAAGAAGAGCCTTTCGACGGAACCTCAGTCTCTGCCGACGTCCCCTGGGTCTTCGCTCCGCGAGCGGCAAATGCGGCCGCTCGGTGTTCGGCCCGACGTTGCTGGGAAGCTTCGAGTTGTTCGCCCAAGGTGAGTGGTTGGGCCGATGCTTCGCTCGAGGGCTCTGGTTCCTTTTTGGGAAGGACGAAATGGACCCTTCTGCCAGATGAGGCGGTGCCCGACTTCGAAGCTGCGGTCCATTCGGCGCCGTCCGAGGCGGATGGCTTGGTGGATGATGTGCTGGTTTTCAGCCCATCCACTCCGGAAAATTGGTAGTCGGTCTTGTCTCCGGTGAAGCGGGCAATGAACGGTGCCTGTCGCTCTTCTTCAGTCACTGAAGGCGCCGGTTTGATGCTGTCGGCTTGGCTAAGCTCGTCATCGTAGCGCATGATGTAGGTGGAAACCGCGGTGGTGAGGAGTATACTGGAGAAGGGCCCAGTCGGCCTTTCTCACAGTGTATCGCATGTTGGTTTCATGCCTTGCAAGGAGCTGCCTAGAACCTGTGCTCCATTCCGTATTTTCGCGCAGTCAAAGGAAGCCGATGCCCCGCCGACGTTTGTCTCTGCTCTTGCGAGCGAGCACGTTGCATCACTGCCGCCGATGAGCCTGTTTTCCCAGGTCAGTCGTCACGGGAGGATCCGATTCCAACTATCATAAGAGAGCCGGACCTGATGATGTCTGATCTGCTAGATAGATGTGAGATCCAAACGATTGCGGTGATATCAGTGCAATCAGATAGACATGTCAGCTCGGCGAACCATTCCGTTGGCAACCCAGGTCATGCTGCTTGAGGGCCGGCCGAGGTGGCTCTCATCCGCTCTTATCCCGCCAGACTACTGCCTCTTGCCTTCAACGCGGCAGGCGCAGTCGGCAGATTTCGAAGAGCTGTGCTGTGTAACGAGATGTGTTAAGCTGGCATCAGGCATCCCTTCAATCGTATACCAAACCTAATCGTCGTTATCCGCCTGTTGCTCCCGCTTGGTCCAGTCGAGCCAACTTCCAGCGTAATTCCTCACATTTCCATACCCATTCTGTCCAGCTTGTTCCGAAGCGGTAGCCGAACGTTTCCCAGATCGGCAGAAGAAGACAATGTTCTGGCTAGGCAGTGGTTTGGAGAAAGCGAACTTCTGCGAGGAGTGAGCGACCGGCCTTTCGGTTATCTGCAGGGGGAGAGCTGACCTTCTTGAATTCACCCTCGTTGAATTTAGGGTCCAAAGCGCCCTTGAGCTCGGAGAGGGGGAGGTTGACGGCACTGGGGATAGAGCCTAGCGCGACCTCATCTGGTTCTCGAACGTCGACAATCAGGATATCCTACTGCGCGTCAGCGGAGCGAATGAGAGACATCGAGGGAATCAAGGACTGACGTCGTTAGGCTGCTGAGTGATCGGCTTGAGTTCCTCGTATGAGATGATAGGCTGTTTGGCCCACGCGCTCCTCTCTGTCGACTTGCATCGCTGAGCAAGGGAGATGGGTCGTGCTGCGGGAGTAACGATCGGTCGGACCGAGGTGGCGATACCCCTAGCCACCGGTAGAGCTCGGGGCACAGCGACCGCTCGAGCGGCGAGTAGGGCGCGGAAAGTAGCAGCGGCCATGTTGCGTCTTTGATGCTGGGGAGGTGGCTTGTCAAGCAAGACTACTAGCAATGCGGCACGCCATTCGGGGAGACAGTTAGCCGTCATTCGGAAATACCCGAAGTTGAGTGACGTGGGTTTTTACTTTGGTTTTGATAAAAGTTCCGAGATTTCGCTGGTCCAGATGACTTTTTCCAGGACGTCAACGACCGGTCAACTGAAGCCATCAGTCTGAACACATCATCCCTAGAGAACTCTCAAACCCACATCTCCTCACGCGCACTGCAAGAGGGTCAGATCCATTGATTCTCGCCGACGGATTCGCAGATTGGCCGCTACCATGGTTCTTCGGTCACTCTTGGCTCCGGCTCTCCTCCGTAGGATCGCCCGTGCGACGCGACACCGACCAACATCACGTACAGTCACGACGACTCCTGTGCTACTCGCGAAACGTAGTTTGAAACAGCCTGTCTCGGACGTACCCACCCCGACAGCATTATCAGCCTTGCTCGCCCGTCTATCACTACCATCATCTTCGACCCTTCATCCCGATCTACTCGCCTGCCTTACCCACCCATCGTACACTTCCCCTCCAACAACTCTCGATGGCGAGACAGGACAGAGTAGCCAGCCTGTCCTCTCGTCGGACGCAATCGAGACGAATGAGGTTCTCGCGTCGCTCGGCAACTCGCTACTAGGGCTGTTTGCGTCTGAACACCTAGCAACGCAATTCCCTTACTTACCGACATCGGCGCTCAAAGAGGCTGTCACGGCATACGTCGGGCCAAAAGCATGTCTCTCAGTAGCAAGGGAGTTGGGACTTGGGACACAAAACCGGATTGACGAGAACTTTAACGGCGTGACGGTACGCTGGAGACGATCAGCCAGGGACGAAGGAGCAGAAGCCGAGACGACACCAGTAGGCAGACGCTTCGAGCCGTTCGTCGGAGGCGAGAAGGGACATCGTCGGCATGAGAAAAAGGATAACTTTGAGGATGTCATTTCGGGAGCTGTCAAGGCTTTTGTCGGCTTGATCTACCGTGAACAGGTTAGTGCATGCTTGGGTGTTCCAAGCTTTTTCGCGTACTGACCGTAATCAGGGCATACATGCCGCACGCGATTTTGCTCACGGTCACTTCCTATCACGCCATTTGGACATGACGACGCTGTTCAAGTTCAAGAACCCGAAACACGTTCTGTCTAGCGTGGTGGCCTCTCACCTTTCGCAAGCTGGTGTCGAGCACGACGAGGGTGTGGGCAAGATCGAGAGCCGGTAAGTTCGGACTGGGGACACCCCCCATGAGTGCTTGAGCTGACATCATAGGGTGCTCGCATCTACAGGAGCTCTGTCACAAGCGCCCGTCTTCAACATTGGCCTGTTCCTGCCGTCCGGTCTGAAGCTCGCGGAAGGTTTCGGCTCGTCCTACAAGATGGCCGAACATCGCGCAGCATCGAACGCCCTTCTCAGCATGTTCCTGGTCCGCACTGAACACACGCCCACCTCGACATCATCAGCATTACCATCTTCGACACATGCAAGCTGGCCTCTTCGCGAGAACACGCTCGCCGCTGCTACTTCCGAGACATATACGCCAGAATTGAACGTCACGTACGATCCGATCGTAGAGAGCAGGGAGCGCAGATGAGCGGGGTGCAGTACTGGATTACACTGTAGTAACGAAGATAGCCAGCAGGCGTACACAATAGCATAGCAGAGAGACGACCAAACCTTGCACTTGCATTCATCATCCCATGCTTCGATCAATTGCAGATCAGTGCCACAGTGCATGATGAACTATGACGAGCCGATGAGCTGCCCGCATGGACAATCATGTCGTACCTGTCTGCCGGCCGATGTCCGGCTCACGACGGGACCTGGGCGTAAGAACAAAGTTGGCACCTGGATTCTCCCCTGATATTCACCGGGTCCCGATGGCTTGGGCCCGGAAACTTTGGAATACCTTGCTTCGTCAAGCGTGAACACGAGGAGGGTGTGGTGGCTTGATTAGTCTGATACTCGTTCACAACGGCATCGCTAGTCGTCACATTGACGACTTCTGAACGTACTAGAAAGTCCTCCTGAGCTATACTGAGCATGTGAATCAGAGAAATCCGTTGGTGGGAGTACCTACATAGGTACCTCGGCTGTCCGGTTAGTGCTGACAACCGTATGATGGCATGTAGACCGCCGAGGCACAGATCTACCCCGATCACTTTGTAACCCCATTTTCGGACGCCCCCCTTAGTTAGTTACACTCTACTTGACCCTAGCCTTTTAGTCTTTTGACAACCCGCCCCCCTTTGTTGCTTCTCCTCATGTCTTCTCGGCAACATTCATTGGGTTCTCGATTCAAGTCGTGTACATAGATAGGCATACACACACGGGCCTTCCGTCGCTGGTCGACCGAGACGAAGAACGAAGACGGGGAAAAAGGTCGTGGCCGAGGCGACCGGGCGCGGGTTCTCGACATTACATTTCTGGAAATTTGGGGTCGCGTCGCGTGATAGGCTAAAATCGGTTCTTCTTCGCCAACGACAGCGACGACAACGCCATAAACGTCAGCCTCGAAGGCGTGAGTGTGAGTGGGGAAGCATCATTCTCGGAGCGGAGTTGGAGTACGTTTGGGTTTTGTGCGATTGACAGGTACAAAGGACCTGAAAGGAAGGTCGTGGTCTTGTATCCTGCGGGAATACCGGAAAGAGAGCAGAGGAGTGTCGGAGAGATTACTCGTCAGCTGCTATCACAACGTTACACACATACACACATACACGATCGACACATACACACACAAGCTACTCAGGGGTGAGTGTTTCAGCCAACCCATTCTACAACCGAACCCAACACCCAACCCAATCAATCAATCTCTTGCTTTAACCACCTTTGATCTTACCCAATTCCCTCTACCCGATACCACCCCACTCCCTCTTCAAAAAGGCCTACTGCTCAATTCTTGGGCAAAGTCAGCGTCACGATCGCTACCATTCTTGCCCAATGCCCACCCCAAAACTGTCACCTCTCCCTCATCCTAAAAGACCGCCCGAGGGTCCCGGCGGGTCGTCGCTTCTGACGCGGGGAAGGAGGCGCTAAAGGCCTATTCACCTCCATTTTGGCGAACGCTCCGAGATCAATTTCCGAGTGCTGATCACCATGTCTCCCTTAGGCGATAAGCGAGCGATCACCGAGACCAGCTCGAACCTCTGCGAGGGCAAAGCGTTACGCTTCGGAGGACGGGCAGGATTAGACCGAACGATCGAAATCGGTACACTCGCCGCCCCCCCAAAAGCGAAGAAGCAACGTCGGACGCTTTCGACGTCGAACGATTGATTGATATCGACGGCAAGTAGGATAGCGTACAGCAGCGCGCACTCCCTCATTACCCCCCCCCCCCCCCTTCCCCTTTCCAGCACAGCTCAAAGACGTATAAATACGTTGTAGCTCAAGGAAGAAGAGGTGTCGATGGGTTTGTTCAACCACCATCAGCGACAATCCTCTTCTTCCACCTCGATGGATCCCCATCCCCATCCGTCGATCCACACCCCTAGCAGGTCGAGCACTTCGTCTGCTCGTTCAGTTCACTCGGCGCATTCGACAGCTACGCTCAAAGCCGATGGGCTGAGGTCAGCAGCCTCGACTGCGCGTCTGGCTTATGCCGTCGGCTCGCAGGCCGAGCATCAGCATGCCGGTCTATACGAGCACTCCGATGTCGTCATGACCGATGGCGATGTGTTCCCTTCCATGTACGCCTATCACGCCCCGTCCGGATCGTCTCGACATCCGCCGGTTCCTCCTGCTCGAACGACCTCGCTGGCTCATCCGGGAGGAGCTGGCTCGTTGACAACTTCGGCATCACTTCCGACCGTCTCGCTCACACATGCGACTCCGACCAAGAAGTCGAGTGCCAAGCGACAAGAGGACAATCATCCTTATCCTGCGTTGTCTCACTCGCCTACCCAGTCTCGCGGAGCTACACTTGGTCTTGGTTCTCTCGACGTCAGCGAAGACACCCTGATCGCCTCGGACGGAAGGGCCAACCTCGCATACACTGGACGTAGACCCGGTCCCCTTGCCGACTCACGATTGGCGAACGATGACGATAGCGAAGAAGAACAGCAACGAGCAAGACGAGCGTATCAGGAGCAGTCAAAGAAGGAGAGGGCAAGAGAGCAAGGCCGAAAACGCCAGGCTCGAAAACGAGAGAGGGACAAAAAGGCCAAAGAAGTGAGCGCCTGCTTCGTCATCACGGTAAAGCGGAGAATGCTAATTGTCGCAAGGACGCCAAAGCTAAACTGACCGTCAACATCGGCGCCGACAAGTCCCAGCACTCGGCATACCCCTCTCGCAACGCCTCCACGGCCAGTCTGGCACCTCTCAGTACGCCAAACCTTTCAGCCACAACTCCTCCTTTTGGCCCGTCTACTTCGACATCCTCGTTTCACTCTTTAATGCCGACGTCCGCCTCGTACACTTCTCTGTCGCTCAATGCGTCACCTTTCTCGGGTCCGTCGCAGCATATCTCTGGAACCTCGAGCCCCATTACCCCTTTCTCGCCCATCATTTCGACGAGTGGCTCTGCGACCATTTTCGACCAGCAACTTTCGTCGTACCCTGCCAAGACGTACGCGAGTCGATCCGCCGTTGATGTCAGGTTGTCTTCCGCTTTCGAACCTCAAAAGCCGAAACAAGGCGTGAGCCGGGGCTCGACGACTAGTCTCAGCATGACTCTCGATCAACCAGTCTACCCTGTTCCTCTGGCTCCAGCCATCTCGCCTTCCGGACAAAGTCATGCGGCCAAGCGAAGACGATCGGAGCCGGAACCCGAGCTGTTCAAGAAGGGTGCAGAGGTCGGTCTCGGGGTCATGGGCATCTCCGAGCACGCGCACGAGCACGAGGCAGTCGAGTACCTCGACAGTCCGGTCAAACCGTCGCGCTCTTCCGGTGATCACTTGACCATCAAGGAACGACCCGGTATTCGAAGAACGGCCAGCGACTCGGCTGCAGTCTCGCTCGATCTGTCTCATCCTCAGACCGACAACAGGTCACCGACACCACCTCTGTTGCCTTCGCTGAAACGAGGATACAGCACTCTTGCTGATCCCGATGCCACCCCGGTTCCCACCAAGGAGGGCGAGTGGTTCGCCGAGACTGTCGCTACTGCCATGTCATGCTCTGAGCATTCGGCGGTTCAGGCTACCATGAGTCGACTGAATATCAACCTCGATGACCTCAAGGCAATGTCAGCCGACCTCGCTGCTTGTTTTGACAGGCACAAACAAGCCAAGCTGGTCAAGAAGATGAAGGAAGTTTCGCTTGACGTAAGTGAACTCTCCTCGTTGCCGGTTTCGATCAGTCTTTGACCCTGCTAGGACAACGTGCGACAAGGACATGACGGGTCGACATTGACGTCGGTGACTACAACTCCGCTACGAGGATCCGCGACCTTGTCTACGACTTCGACTTCCTCCTCATCTCCTACTGCGTCCAGAGTCGAGCTCTCGCACGCTCTGCCTGCATCACTGCCGACCGAGCCAATGCTGTCGATCGGTACCTCTCGTCCTGGCACCATGGCTCGAGAACCCCCTGCGACGCATACGACACCCAAAATGTCGGGTGCGCCGAATCGAGCTCGCTCGCTATCAAGCGCATCGATGCGAGCTCGAGGCTTCAAGCTCGGTCCGAAGACGACTGCCAAGTCGCCCACGTTGATCCGACCGCAGCAGTCCCCGCTCGTCTCGCCCATGAGCACTACTTCGTTCCAATTCCCCAACACTCCTTCCATCCATCATGTACCCGAATCAGATGGAGCTTCGCCGATGCCGTCGTCTGTCCAAACGCCCAATACTGCTCAGAGTGCTTATTTCAATCACGATGACATCGATGCCGCTATGAACGCGAGTCAGGGAGGTTTCGGCGGTATGGGCGGACACCATCGAAGCGCTACCGATCCAATGGGCTCGAAGACGTATACGACTCGACAACAGCACTCGATCTCGGGGTATCCTTCCTCTAACGCCGAACCTCCTGGCAGTTGGAATAATCACGCCTCGGCATCTTCGTCCGGCCTGTCTAGTCCTGTGGACATGCCGTCGCATTATCGACATCACAGTTACAGCTCGTCCCTTGGTCAGATTCCCGCCTTCTCTGTTCCACCACCACACCAATACCCTTTTGTCCAGTCGTCTTCCCATCATCAGCAGCAGCCCGATTCCAGCTTGCCATTCCAGGTGCAAATGCCCACGCCGAGCTCGCAGCCTGTGAATCGTCATCAAACCCAATCTCATCCGACAAGTGCGGGCGCGCCGTTCACTCCCTCCAGTCAAGGCCAAGTCCACCGGCCTTCTCATTCTGGAATGCACGCTTGGCAGCCGAATCTGCCCCCGACCGTCGAGCAGGGAACACCGACTAGACCTTCGTCTCATCAGGCCACGCCCATCATGATGGACCATGACGCCAACGCCAACCGATCTTCATTTTTTGGGGCGAGGCAAGGGGAAATGGACCAAAGGGTATTATCGCCCAACCCGCCTACTGTTCCTGTACCGTTCCCGCTCGAAGGCCATTGGACCGATTACCAAGTCCCGCAACAATCTGGCGAGATGGGTCAAATCGGTCTTGCCGACCCTTTCATGGCGTCCTATCAAGGTCATCCTCCGCCATCGACCTAGTCCCGACTTTCTGGTGTTACATCGCACCAACCTACATCGCCATCCTACACTTGCTCCGCCATCACAGTCTCTCAAACGCATCATCTTTTGTCAAGGACATTCAGTGCCCAGGCTTCTCACGTCAACAGACCACCAACAGCAGCATGGCTTCTCAATACCAAAATCAGGTCGACATGACCTGTATACCATTCAACTTTTCCCGGGATTTCGTCGCTATATCACCATCAGGCGTTCTCAACCGAGATCAATTCAAGGCTTCTCATGTGCATCATTTTATCTGTATAATAAGGAGGGAAACGACTGTCGAAGAGATATCACGGGAGGCAAAGATGCAAAAACGATGCATGATTGTAACTGGTACTTAGTGACGGTGCGCTGTATTGGCTAAACTGACTGCTGACTGGACTCTCTTGAAACCCGTCTGTACGTATCTAACGTGCCGGGACCGCCCGTATCCAGGCGGTTTGGACCATTCAACGAGTCAAGTGCTCCGGTCCGAAACTCATCGGTAACAGCTGCTCGAGCGTCATGACAGTGATCATCCTCTTACGTTCCTCTTCCTTCCCCTGACTCCACAGCTCAGGCAATTTCTCATCCCTCGGATACCCATCTGCGACCATGTAAATCGGCGTGCCGAGGGGCGCGAATTCTCGTAGGAATTGTCGACAGATTCCACAGGGGGAGATATCGGGTGTGGTCAATTGAGAAGTAACGGCTACGGCGAGTGGTTTGCGATGACCTTCGGACTGACCCATCAGCTCGAACCATCGGCCTGCATAACTCTGCGCTGAGAAGGGTGACTTACTACTGCTTTGGTCATGGCTGTTCGTTCGGCGCAGATACCCGCTCCTGTTTCTTCAGCTTCGCGGGTCCTCAGTGACGGGGATAAATGAGCTGACCGTAGGAAGCGTTCTCGACGTTACAGCCCGTGATCATCAGATCATCATCAAACAACAAGGCAGCACCGACTCTGCTTTATCAGCCTCGCGCTGATGATGATAGGTATGCAGAAAGTTGAACTTGCTTGAAGTTCGAGTACGGCGAGTAGGCGTTATCTCGACCTGATGAATCGGTCAATTTTGACTTCTTGCCAACTGATATCTCGCGGACCCACCTTCAAACGAGCGGAGGATGAGCTTATGTACCGTCTCTGGGGCTAGCTGTGGAGGCGACATGGCTGCGATGGTTGTGCGAGGCGTCACTGACGTTTGTACGAGTGTTGTCGACCTACGTAGGGTGGAGAAGGCGAGTGGGGCGATTAGGCTCGAACTTCCTTTTCTTAAGTAGGCGCCTTAAGCATACGCTCGAAATCTTGAATTCCGTGAAAATCCACAATGGAACTTCGCCTCAACTTACTCGAGTACTACACTTTATACCTAATAGAGAGGGAGGTCTTGCATGCCTCTCTGCTTGTCTGTATCATACATCAGTCAAGCAACCAAAGCACCTGTAACTCGCTTCGTTGGGCTTTCAGTCGTTCAGCCTGCGACATTCAGCACCCCTCGACAGGTTCGAGCGTTTCAATCGACTGCTTTCAATTGTAAATCCAAAAAGATGCCTCCCAAGGGAAAGAAGGGAGATGAGCCCAAGAGGGTCGTTCTCGGACGTCCGGGAAACAACTTGAAGGTGAGTCGAGGCCAACAGTCATGATTTTGGAAAGGATATATGGCTTACGAGCTGTAGATTGGTATTGTCGGTGTTCCCAACGTCGGAAAATCGTCCTTCTTCAACACCCTCTCGCAAACGGATTTGGGTAAAGCCGCCAATTTCCCCTATGCCACTATGTGAGTCATCGAGTGTAGTAACAATGATGTGTCCACAAGTGCTGACACGCTCAGCGATCCCGAGGAGGCACGTATCCCTGTTCCCGACCCTCGATTCGACTGGCTGTGTGATGTCTACAAGCCCAAATCTCAGGTCCCCGCCTTCTTGACCTGTATCGATATCGCCGGTCTCACTGCCGGTGCATCGACGGGTGCAGGTCTCGGAAACGCCTTCTTGTCCCACGTCCGTGCTGTCGACGGTATCTTCCAAGTCGTCCGAGCTTTCGACGACGCCGAGGTCATTCATGTCGAAGGTGATGTCGACCCATGTCGAGATATGCAAATCATCTCGACGGAATTGAGGTTGAAGGATATCGAATGGGTCGAGAAGGAGATTGAGAAGCTCAAGAAGGTCACGAGGGGTTTGGGTTCCGTCAGTCTTGCCGACAAGGCCAAGAAGGAGGAGTTGGTGAGTGTTCTGGGGTTTGACATGGTGGATGTCGGACTGATCAATCTCTCAGGCTACCGTCGAGCGTGTGCTTGAGTGGCTCACCGTCGAGAACAAGGATGTCCGTAAAGGTCCATGGGGCAACAAGGACGTGAGTGCAGCTCTTCCTGTGCAGTGTGCCTTTCCATTTCTCGCTTTCCCGCACTCCCGCTCGCCTCCAATCGCTCCCTTCCCTTCCCTGTCCTTCCCCTCCCTTCCTTCCTCCACCCTTATGTGATGATAAAGAGCACATTTGCTCGATCAAACCCAGCTCGTCGACTAGGAGTAACGCCCAAGAAGAATGAGATAACGTTGATATCTGACTCTACCCTCTTCCCTTTCCATCGAGGAATCGCATAGAACATGCTTTAGGAGGCACACGGCTGACAGTGACAGATCGAGGTCATCAACGGCATGAACCTCCTCACCGCCAAACCCATCAACTACCTGGTCAACCTTTCCGAGCGCGATTTCGTCCGAAAGAAGAACAAGTGGCTGCCCAAGATCAAAGCTTGGATCGACGAAAACAACCCTGGAGACTCTTTGATTCCATTCTCGGTCGCACTCGAGGAGCGTCTGGTCAGGATGACGGATGAGGAGAGGGAGGCTGAGGGAGAGGCTTTGGGTCTGCCAAAGGGTAACCCAAGTGCTCTGGGCAAGATCACGACACACGGTTACTCTTCGCTGCAGTTGATCCGATACTTCACTTGTGAGCTGTTCTCGTCTCGTTCACGACGCAGAAGGCTCGGCAGCTGACGAAGCAGGTGGTCCTGATGAGGTTCGAGCATGGACGATCAGGTCGGGCTTGAAGGCTCCAGCAGCAGCCGGTGTCATTCAGTACGTCCAACTCGCTCACATCATCATGCCCAGAAAACAGAGATCTGACAGACTAGCTCCGACTTCGAGAACAAGTTCATCTGTGGTGAAATTATGGCGTATGCGGATTTGAAGGAGTACGGAACGGAAGCGCAAGTCAAGGCTGCCGGCAAGCTAAGACAACAGGGAAAGCCATGTGAGTGCGGTCCTGCGGTCAGTTGGACCTAGTGCTGATTTTTACAGACGAGGTGCAGGACGGAGATATCTGTTACTGGAAGTGCGGTCAATAGACGAGCGATGCAGCATATATATCGCGCCAGGCGAGAAGCAACTACATGTCTGCATGACAAAGACCACCCGTGTATTGACCCTCAAGACCATTAGTCTGCCGAATCGGCTGCCAACTACTCGATTCCTTTCGATCATCTTTGCCTAGGCGTTGAGCCGTTCGAGGGCGAAATCGGTACCGATGGTCTGGAGCGTGGAGCTTCGAGGATAGGCGAGGTGGGCAGCGTTGATGCCGCGGCCGTTCTGAGTGTCACAGACACCGTCGCCCTGGGCCAGTCAGCTAGGTACCGATGTGGGTGAATCAGAAGCACTTACGAAGTTGCAGACGTCCCGAGTCTTGCTGATCCAGTTACTAGGGATACCTCCTGCCCTAGCAGAAAGACCATTGACGTTCAAGGTCCTGGTTCCACCCTCCATATCGATGTTGCACTCGAGACCAGCGACGTGCTGAGGGTTACCAAGTAGGAAAACTCCCTTGACCGCATCGAAGGCCGCGCCGGTAAGCTGATCGAGGGCGTTGGTAGTGGCGGCGGCACCTTGAGAGTAACCTTGCAAGATGAAACAGTGATCCGGGTCGGTCCTCAATGTCGAAGTGATACGATCGATAATATCTCGAGTACCGGCAGTTGAGACTTGGCTGAAACTGGCCGGGTAGACGGTATTGTATATCTGTCCACCGGACTTTTGAGAGGTGATTCGGGAGTTCATCGTTCTGAACCCGGCTGATTGATCTTGTCGCTCACCGGTACCTCGGGTATTGATGAGGGTGTATCGGGGACAGCTGGTTTGTCGCCGTTCAATCACCGGCGCTGCCAGTACGAAGATCGAGAGGAGCGAGAGGATAGCGAAGATTTGAAGCATTGTATACCGGGTGGCGAGGTTCAAGGTCGCCAGGACAAGGTGATGTGACAAGAATAGGGCAGGCAGATGGGATTGAAGATGAAGATGTAACGAAGATTGCGGTCGATCCCAACCGCCTTTATACCTCCCACTTTCCACTCCAACCTGGTCTAGATGACTATCCCGATCGATCCTCGGGTCATTCACGGTAGCATCAACGGCGTTTGCTATGTCTCCAAAGCACACGAACTGAAATTCGGGGGTCCCTTTGCGTCCAGTCGCCAAGTCGAAAACAGGTCATGATAGAAGCTAGTTGTCTGACTACCGATCAGAGGATCCTAGACGACGGGGTCCACCGGCACGACGCCCGCAGCATTCAGCATAGGTGATTTGCCTTTGGGACTGACGATCGAACATTCTGCCTCGTGTTCCTATCCGGTCTAACAACCTAGTACACCCTGTCAGCTTATATCGTGCCGTAACATTTTGTGTAGTTAGGTATCGTATCAGATACTATATCCTGCTTGGATCACGCTGGGGTGACTACCAAGCGCCCCGTCCAGCATACGACACGACATGACATGCACAGCCCGCTTTATCCTCCAAGATCTACGACACTGCCAAGCGTGACGATACGCTTGATCATGGGTCCTGGTGGCTGACGCTAAGAAAGTAACGTGAATGTTCCTAGTGTCAGACCTTGACTAGTTCCGCTGTCGACCGGCCCGGTGGCTGATTGTAGAGCATCAAAGGCGACAGCGAGCTCATGACCAACGAGCTCTGTGTCATCCAAGTGCCCGGTTGGTAGTCTACTCAGCGAGAGGAGAGTAGCAATGGGAGTGAAAATCGTCTTTGTCGATGAGGAATCCAGCGTGATCACACCCCGGTTTTCCCGGAAACGCTAACGCAGCTTCTGAACTAGACTCTCGATCAATATCTATGCCGGTCTCCTTGCTCTGCTGCAAACAGAGGTTCGGAGCCAGATCGCATAGGACACAGCGAGGGCGAGAGGCGTTAAGCTACGGTACTTTGTAGCGCAAGAAAGTCACAGCCTGCTCGGCATAACACAGGACAGTCAGGTAAATATAACGCGGTGCTTGTTGGGCACACCTTGCCTCGTCGAGGCCGAGGGAGTTCGGCTGCGTACCTAGCTTTGAGTTTGCAAATACCAGATGTCTCTGGGAACGGAGCCTGGATCCCAGTCATACAGTCATACAAAGCAGCACGTGTGTATGTATCGCATTCCTGTGTCATACATAACCTCACACCTGTTGTAAAGCCTGCGAAACTGTGTCGCGCAGGGTACCCATCGTCCCGACTTGCGAGTCGAAGGGTTTCTCGCTACTCATATCAAACCTGTTTGGCACTTGCAACCCGTCTTGACCATACCTGTCCAGCATCTCCAGACTTTGGCTATCTCGGTAAAGCCACAAATCGTGTGTGTCATGCTGCCACGTCTCGAGCTTGGTTCGTAGCTGTTTGAGCAGGTCGGCGTGCTCAGGACTGCTAGCGAGGTTGTTGAGCTCGAGCGGATCTTTCTCAATGTCGAATAGCTCCTCGTTCGGTCGAAACAGGTAATTGTCCAACGACCTCGAGCCGATCATGTAGGGCTTGTCGGTCGATTTCCGAATTCCTTCCCACGTATAGCTGGCATACAGATCAGCAGCGAAAGGGAAATCGAGTCGCCATGCGATGTTGCGGTGGTACTTGTATCTCCTCGTCCGGAGAACACGGGTAGGCCAGTAGTTGTGTAACTCGTGGAAAGTGTGCGAGCCAAAGATGTGGTGTTGCCATGCGGTTTCGGGTATAGTATCGGGACGATCGGTGATTGATAGGAAGGATCGGCCCCGACGTGGTGGAGAGGGGACGGTAGTGTCGTGACCATGCCCTGAGCCTGGCTCTGCGTACTTCGTGCTCGTCTGCGTCGACCTGATTCCCGCCCAGTCTAGGAAGGTGGGAAGGAAGTCGATATACGATACCATGTTCGGGTTGACCACGCCGGCTGGATTGCCCGGTCTACGCACGAGTAGAGGCAAGCAGGTTCCGGCATCGTACAGTGTCGTCTTGGCGTTGATGAACGGCGGGCCGTTATCACTCGTGAAGACCACGAGCGTGTCGTCCTTCAAACCCTGCTGCTCTAACTTCTCCAGGATGAATCCTACACCTTGGTCGGTCCGGTGAATCGCCTTGTAGTACTCCGCCAATTCCCTTCTCGTCTCCGGCAGATCCGGTAGCCACTCCGGAACCAACACGTCTTGCTCCGCAATGTCGAGCGGCTTCACTCTAGAGTCGAAGTCGTGATTGTTGCCAAAGCCGCCTCGAGTAGTAATGTCGCGATGCGGATCGACAAAACCGACGGTCAAGAAGAATGGCTTATCCTCCTCTTTCGCCTTTCGGAAGAAGTCTTCGCTCCGATCACCGACCCAAGCTACATCCCTCGACTCGCTCTCCAACCTCCATGCCCAAGGATACACCTCGTCAGGCCCAACATGGATTTTGCCGAGGATGCCAGTGAGGTAGCCAGCCTGATTGAACAGCTTTGGTGCCGACTCTACGTGTGGGAATGTTTGGAAATGGGTTCGATAGATATTCAGCCCGTACTGCCCGTTCTCGTGCGTGTGCAGACCGGTATAGATGGTCGACCGAGATCCGGAACAGGATGCAGTGGACGCGAAGGCCATGTCGAATCGAGAGCCTTCACCGGCTAGCTTGTCGAGGTTAGGTGTCGTGACTGACGAACAGCCATAACAGCCCACATACTTGCCAAGGTCATCGGCGATGATCAACAGGATGTTCTTGTGGCCCATGCTGTCGGCAATGGAACAGAGCGCAAGAGGATGAAAACTGGCCAAGAGGCATCTCAGCCCATATATAGCACGCAATACAGTGAGTGAGTGAGTGGGGGCAAAGATGTCGCAATCTGACCGATCGGCTATCAAAATCCGGCAACTTTCCATTGCGATCACGAATCTCACAGACGGTATTCCCAGTTTCACTCCATACATGTCGAAGGCAATGCTATGCATATGGAATGCGGATATCTGCGAGCATACATAACTACAGGCTCTTCTCCAGTTCCAAAAGGGCATTGAGCGGACCGTCCTGCGCCCGCATGGCGTCTAGGTTTCCGCTCGGTAAAGGGCTCCGAGCCAGACCGGATCCGTAGCCGTACCATTGCGAGACGACCAATTTCAGTCCAGCGACGCCGAGCTTCTGCTGAGCCAGATCACCATCGGCCAGGACGTCTTGGATCTTCCTCGCTTGCTTGTAGTCTTCGGCATGGAATGCTTCGTAGAGCGCAACGTGGGCTTTGGGTGCACTGGGTTCGGTCAGCGTCGCTCAGACTAGGACACGGCCCACGAGCTCACATATTGACCAAAGCGGCGATGCACCCTGCGGCTCCACCCATCAGACCATGTAGAGTGAACTCTCCTTTGCCAGCAAGGACCGCAAATTCCTCAGGTTTCGTGTGCAGTGCGGTACGGTGCAAGTTGCCGATATTCTGTTCGACTCAATACTCGCTTCAGTCAGAGGATGGACGGGACGTGAACTCACACCACACGTCAGTTTACATCCCACGATATTGTCGTGCTTAGACAGCTCGATCATCTGGTCCGAGTCCATCGTGATCCCGTTAGCGACCAAGGGGAAGTTGTAGATCAAGATCGGCAATGCACTTTCGTCCGCCAACTCCTTGAAGTATTTCGTGACATTCGGCTTGGTCATCGCGACCGGCCAGTAACTTGGCGGTAGGACCAGCGCGAAATCACCTCCCGCCTCTTTGGCATCTTGGATTGTGAGGAGTGTTGAACGTTTCGACTGTTGTCCACACCCAATGATCAAAGGGAACGACGTGAGACTCTCTCCGTCGAGGGCATTACGGATAGTCGAGATGATGGTCACCCGTTCGTCACGTTCCAGGTGCATAGCTTCGCCGTTCGATCCCATGATTACTAGACCTGTAACGCCTGCTTTGGCAGTCCGGACAGCATGTTGCTTGATCGACTCCAGGTCGAGAGACGAGTCTTCGTGAAAGAAGTTGACGAGTGGTGGATAGATACCGGGTGGGGGAGCTCGAGCGTGGGGCATGGCGAGATTCGGTGACGGAGGTCGGGGGAAGGACGATGCGAGCGCAGTGTTGGAGACTCAGGTGCGAGATAGTCTCAGATGTGTTTTGCAGAGATCGCTGGTATGTATAACTGACTATCGACTCGACGAGCCTTCGAATGGTGCTTTCCAGGGTGGGTGGGCTGTTCAAGTGGGCCCTGATCCATCGGATTTACCCGGCCCGACTTTGGTGTTCCATAAATACCATACAATGGCTTCCTAGCAAATACATGTCTTGCTCAGTCATCCTTGTCATCTCGGACTTTCCATTTCAGCAGATCCAGCGCTGCCTTGGCATCTTCCGCAGAGCTATGACCGTGATCCGCCGTGCGGTCCTGTATGAAGACGCCCAATTTCTCCTTGACGCTGCTAAGTCAGCTACGATACTGAATTCTGAGGTTGTCGTCTCACATGTCCCGAAGTGCTCGCCTGTACGGATGGCCTTTCTCATGTGGAAAGAGCTGATCATCAGCCGTGCGCACGACTGGTTAACTGGAAGATGAATGCATAGCTTACGATGGCCGTGTCGATGACCCTCGTGTGAAGTATGCGCAAAGCTCGAAGATCGTTCTCCAGTCTAGACACTCGTCAGTACTCGCCTTGAAGGATATTGATGTATGGTACACCCACCCGTGACCGACTAGCACTGTATCTGGACCGATGAACATGAGAGCCGCGGAGCGCACAGCCTGAATGTCCATGACGGCCTTGTCAAGCTGATCAAGGGTGATACCGGAGAAGCGGGTGTTCACGTCGCTGTAAAATTCAGTGGAAAGAACCCCTACGCGGGCTCGACGAACACTCACAGTACTTTTGCGTGCTGTCTGACTACCTCGTCCAGCACAGCCAGCCCATTCTCGTCCACAATAGTCAACCGCGCTAGGGACGATCCCGTCGTTGTATCTGTCTAATCAGCAACGCCTCACACACAGGGCAACGAGCTTACAGATCATCTCGCAATCCATGCCGAGCACCGTTGAGCCGGTAGACGTACCGCCTGCCTCGCTTCCCACCTTGACGTACGCGACTCGCTTGGCCAGCGTCTTGTCATCGTCGCCATCACTGTACACATGTACGCCCTCTTCGCAACCTGCCTCTCCTCTTTCCCGCCTACAGCACGAATAGATCCATTTCCTCCTCCCTTCGATCCGGTCCGGCGCCAATCGGCCATAGTGGAAATGACATTCCCCTATTCTCGCCTGCAAATTGGCAGAAGACACCACAAAGTCCTTCTTACACCGCGAACATGTTCGAGGTGTACCCTCTAGATCCGGTTGCATTTCTGGCGGGTGAACCAGTTCATCATCGTTGGGATCGGGATATCGCCATTTCTCAAAGTCGGCAGCTGGCAGGAGGTATCGCTCGATTCGGTCCAAAGTCAATTTCGAAGCCGCCTCCTTCTCTGCCTTTTCCGTCGCTTTGATGGATTCCTTCATGGTGCCAACTGAGGGGTGTGAGGTCGAGTCGGGCTTGGGGCGACGAGATACTTGGACAGCGGCATGGTGGACCGCTCGCTTATATGCCGCTACATTGGTCGATGTGGTCGATATCTCGGACTCTTGCTCGATAGCCGATTGCTTGGCTAGCTCAGGCGAGACTCCGAGTATACCAGAATACTGTACAAGTGATCAGTACAGACTTCAGCTATATCGGTAATACTCACAAGCTTCTCGAACTGGGTATGGAGCGTCCTAAGCCCTTTTTGACGGTCCGCCCAAGGCTGCGCTGATACTTTGGCATTCTTCGACACGATAGGCACCAGTGTGGATGGTCCAGCGATTGGAGGAGCTGCAGATGGCTTGGATACGGGAGTGGGTCGCGCCACTGTAAGCTTTGTAGGAGTGGGAGGCTGTTGATGATCAGCAAGGATTAGCCCGAATGATTCGAGAAGTCGACCTACGATTGACGGAGTCGGTGGTGAAGGCTTAGCCGCTTGTATCAAGCTGGACGCGGACGGGCCTTCTTTCGGCCGCTTGTTCTGAGAACTAAGCTGTTCATCCCCCTGAGACTCCTTTACTGGTCGTTTTTTGGCTGTCGGCGAGCCGGTAGCAGTCGCTGTGGTCGTTGATGGGACCTTGGAATCGGTCTTCGGTTTGTCTTCATGCGAGAAGAAACATCTAATCCGCTGGCAGTGGGACTTGTCTGGACATGTGCCGGACTTGAGGAGACCTAGACTCGAGAACATGGCCGCTCTACTGGACGAAACAGTTCTGCTGTCATCTGTCCATCATGAATGGGATGAGAGACCAACGTCAACAGAGGTTTTCTGTCTTTCGGCTATCTTGACGACATCTAGGCACGAGACCACGAGATTTCGATAGGGCTAAGACAT
The DNA here is from genome assembly GCA_022813505.1 of Tremellales sp. FJII-L8-SW-PAB2. Taxonomy (NCBI): domain Eukaryota; kingdom Fungi; phylum Basidiomycota; class Tremellomycetes; order Tremellales; species Tremellales sp. FJII-L8-SW-PAB2. The sequence goes on along the minus strand of JAKLMH010000012.1, from coordinate 262,193 downwards.
AATCGAGTTCTGCTCACTTACTTGACCGACAGCAGACATGACGGTCATACCAGGCCTACTCGGCCGTTCACTACGCAGCTCAACCTGTAGGTGTGCTAAAAGAACGGCACATCGGGCATACGCGACAGAGCGACCACCGCCAAATCCACTCACAAAGATCATTCGAGACTCGATTCGAGTGAGTCCTGTCACGCCCAAAGCAGCTTTGTCTAGCTGACTCTCGTGTAGAGTACCGGTCCGGTGTCTGTCGCTAGGTACATGCAGATGTGTCTTACCCATCCGACCGAGGGGTACTACTCCAAACATGAGGTCTTTGGCTCAAAAGGCGACTTCATCACTTCCCCCGAGATCAGCCAGGTCTTTGGCGAGGTGCGTGCTTGTCGTGTCCCTTGAGGGGATCTTACATGGCTGACTCCTTCTGTAGCTGATGGCGATATACTACCTGACGAGATGGATGTCGAGTGCCGGCAAGAAAGTGAGGCTAGTAGAGCTTGGACCCGGGAGGGGCACTCTCATGGACGACATGCTCCGCGTAAGCCAGACCTTCGTTGTGCAATGATCAAAGCTGACCCGAGGCAGACCTTCTTCGCCTTCCCTTCCATAGCTTCGGAGATCAGCTCGATCATACTCGTCGAGAACAGCTCGAAATTGCAAAACACGCAAGAGGAGAAGCTATCCCCTCGATTGCACGGGAAGCAGGTGGACCTAAGCTGGGTGGACAAGGTGGAGGATATACCTGAATGTAAGTCGTGTTGGAATGAACTAGGCTGATGGTAGCCGAAGAAGTGTTTACGATCGTCATGGCTCACGAGTTCTTTGATGCTATGCCCATCAATCTGTTCGAGGTGAGATCACCTCACATTGCCAAACGGAATCTGTGCTGATGGGATAAGAAACGCGGGCAAGGCTTCCAGGAGATCATGGTGGACATAGATCCCGGCTACGACCACCGGTGGGTGCCCACTCAGTCTCAGCTTCTAACCATCGATCTTGGGCTGACTTCGCAGTTTACCTACCGCATCGAAATACCCATTCCGGCTAGCTATGTCTCGTGATCCCACGCCCCTCTCGCAGGTCCTGCCAAAGACTTCCCCACGCTTCGCTTCGATGATCGAAGGTGCACGAGTAGAGATCGCACAGAAGTCGTGGAAGATCAATCGCAAAGTCGGAGAGCTGATCAAGCACGGTGGCGCGGGCTTGGTGGTAGATTACGGTGGACCCAGGCTGTTTGGCGATAGCTTTCGAGTACGCCTGACTCTGTGTTTGATGGTCAGTTGACGCTGATATATCAGGGTTTCCGTAATCATCAGATCACCGATGTCTTTGACCAACCTGGCTCTTCCGATCTCACGGCGAATGTCGATTTCACCTACCTGTCCGAGTCGCTCGAAGGGACCGGTTCCGCCGCCCTTGGCCCACTCGCCCAATCACGTTTCTTGATCTCGCTCGGTCTCGAACAGCGGATGTCGAAACTTGTCTCTTCAGCTGCTGAGGATAGGAAGGAAGACATCAGGAAAGGTGCCACCCGACTGATCGATACGTTGGGTATGGGATCACAGTACCAAGTCATGGGCATTGTTCCCGATTCCGAAGGGTCGGATGTCTACCCGTTCTCAATACCACCGATCCCGCAGACTCCGACAAAAGGATCGTGATGAGATGCAAATATGCTATAAACAAATACAAGCAATGCGGAGACTTTAGACCGCCGTCATTAAGTGTTCAGACTTTTCACCCTTTCGTCAAGGCTGCTCAGCCTCGTCTCTAGACTCTTCCAATTCTTCTCGATTCCCGCTGCCGCCTCGCTCATACCCTTTTGGACCTCGTCCACCACGTTGCGCATTTCTGCCGTTTCGTCGTGATGATCCTTTTTCTCGTCTTGTAGCCGTCTCAGGGCCTCGGCCATTTCGCCGGCTTCGCCATGAAGGGTTTGCAGGCTCTTCAATCGCGTCAACAGGGGGTCGATGATCGGGAGTAGCGGGTCGAGACGCGGTAAAACGGCGAACAGCTGTTGAAGTTGCCCATACTCGGCTTGGGAGAGGGAAAGGGAGGACGACTGCTTCTCGGGCGAAGAGCCTAGGTTGGGGGTAGCGTGAGGATTTCTGCGGGAAGCGGTGGCTGCACGGTCGAGGTCGACGAGGAGGAGCTTGACTCGACGTGAGATGGCGTCGAGGTGTCGCGGCTGGGTGAACAGGGAGAGAAGGTGGTCGCTTCGTGCCAGTGAGGGTAGCAAGGGTGTCTATCGATCAGCTTTGGTGTTCTGTATCATTGCCAACAGAACTTACGGTCACTTCATCCGATCCCAGTGCAGCCTCCAGGCGAGCGAGCCTCTTGTCCAAGTCCGATATCGGATAGTTATCGGATGTATCTTCCCCACTCGTTCCAGCCTCGGGTGCAGAACTGTCCAGCTGAGGACTCGTCGGGATCTTGTCGGCTAGCTTGAGCCGCTCGAGCCGTCGTCCCCACTCATCATCGTCCATTCGCGCAGTCGTCCCTTCATCTAGATTCAAGCCCTCTATAGTTCCCAGTCTCTCCTTCAGCGTCTCAAGCTCCCCGGCCAGGTCGACAGGCGGACGAGGAGGTATCACCGAACGCCTCTTTCCAGCTCCAGCTGTTTCTGGCCGTTTGGACGGACCTGCCCTGACGTCGGCTTCCACCTCTGCCAACTCCGCTTTTAACCGTTTCAGCCTAGCTGCTGTTGATTCTAAAGCTTGATCGTCCTCTGAGTCGGTATCTGAGTCGAGAGTATGGGTTCGTAAAGGAGGTAAGCGGAAATGTTGCCCTACCAGACCATCAGCGAGTCAGCCCCATTATCAAGAGCATGGACGAACGCTTTGACGATCGTCCGAATCGCTGCTGAGCTTTCGAACGTCCAGGCAGGCCAGTCAGATCTAGGCCCTCAGGAACTGGCTTGACTGGTCCATCCTCAGCTGCGACGTCGCTCTATCTGGCATCAGCCGTGGTTCCCTATCCATCATAGCTCGACGAGTTACGACTGACCGGTACCAACACTCGTCCAGGCTCGTCTGACGTTTCGAACACATCTGGAGCAGTATCCTATCTGTCAGTCCAGATCTGATCGATGGGGCTCACTATGTCAGGCAGGCCATGATACTTGGACGTCATGAGTGCGATATGAGAAGTGTCGTCTACATCATCCACTCGTCAAGTCACTCGTCATGGCCAACGCGAGGTCCGAGCTTGAATGACGCGTAGCTTATTTGATCCCACCAATTGGACTGGTCCTGCTCGAAGTTGGTAACTGTCCCTTTCCTTCTCTTCCTCCTTTTCTTTGCCTCGCAAAAGCATCACGGTACCTCTGTCTGCGACGTTAAGGCTCGCCAAAGCTCCTTGCACTTCAATATCTCGCGACTGACTTGGCTCACCTCAAGTACTGACCCTTCGCAAAGAAACAATGCAATGTGAGACGACGGGCTGTTCAGCGACTGTCGCGACCTACTGACAGCCAGTCCCACTGACCAAATGCGTGGTATGGGCAACGCCTACTCCACGAGGACAAGGGCGAACATCAGTTCCAAAACATATCCAGTGAGCTTCAACGTCCCGCAGCAGGGCTATATAAGCTCACAGACCCGTAGTGAGGGTGACTCTCACTTGTCGATCACCCCTACGGCGAACTTGGCGACGATATCAATCGTCAAGGGGTCCCAAACTCTAGTATGAAGCTTAAGATCACAGTCGAGCTTGTACACACTGATGATCACAGGTGACTCACAGGGTCAAGAAGCTCAGAAGCGAGACGGCGGGTCCCGAGCCGAGACCACTCTGCATCTGGCGCGACCTTCAAGTATCATTGAGGAATCCAGTCGGACGAGGCGTAAGCTGGCTTGATTGGCAGTAAAATCGGATCAGCTGAACGTTTGACAGCTGGACGAAGCCTGCCAAGTCAAGTTCGCCGATAGAGACACTGCGCGATTGGCCGTCACTCAGCTCCGACAATTCTACGACGTTTCCGAGCAAGGAGTGCAATCTCAGCCATCTCAGCGAATGCCCGCTGGACCCCCGCCTTACCCTAGTGATACCACAGCGTCTCAGGCGATGCCGTCAGCGCTTGCGAATGTGTCCGCCTCGAGGGTTCAGCCCGCGACTTCACAGCCAATCGACGAGCCCCCGGAAACGCAGGACTACATGGAGACTCAAAAGTCCGTCAATGTCCCGGACAACATCCCGAAGCACCCACACAAGCAGACCGAATCATCCGATTCGTCCGTTCCGTCTACCGAAGAATCGGCTTCGGATCTTCCCGCGACGAAGAAGCGAAAAGTTCACGCTGACGAGGTTGAGCGACCTGTAACGAGCACCTCGTTATCAAATCGAGAGCAAACGGCCGTGGCCAATCTGATCGACTTCGATGACGCCGATGAGCAGTTTTCCCACTCTCTGCGAAACGACCATCCGGCTCTGAACCCTTACGAGGGCAAGCCATGGGCAAGGCTCGATCAGCTCTCGGTCAGCTCTCTCTCTCTCTCTTATTGATCGCAATGCCTTTGAGCTGATTATCAGCGTCAGCACCAATCTACTGAACAGGGCGAGCTCGTTATGGTCGAGAGGCCGAACCGATACATCACCGCTGGCGTGTACGGTATGAGCGATGCCGAACTGCAAAGCACCCTCGATGAGATCGTGACCGAAGTTGGGTTTCAGCAAATGGTAAGCGATCGAATCAGGCACTATCAGGCATGGCTGATATGCAGTGCGAGCGAGTTGCGAATCTGATGGACGCTAGGAGACATGAGCACAACGTGTACGGGAACGTCGTGGACAGTGGACACTACATCAATCATATACATGAAGATGAGAGGTGGTGATGCATAGACGCTACGCTCAGGCTAAAAACAACAACCGAATGACGCCTCGGTGCCTGATCGTCGGGAGTTGAACCACGCCGTTCATCTCACCTCGTTTCTCCATTCGAACGCCGTTGCAGCGACTTGTGCATGGCGACTCACACCCCTCACCAGCGAGGTGATCCCACATCGCCATGATCTGCCTCTTCTCTACTGAGATTGGCGGTTGACACCCTCCTTTCGATAGGGGAACGAAATCAACGAACCTACCTTTGGGTAACATCGCCTGCTTTTTCGCACAACCCACACCTCTGCCAGTTTCAGCATGTGAACCGCAAATCATTCTCAGCTTCACCAGATCTATATCACCTCTAGGTCTCTGTCATAACAGTACACTCTTCTCGACACCACAGACACCGGCTGAACGATGGCGTCCGACATTCATGGTCGACTGTCCGCGTTCTTCAGTCAACATTTCAACTTTTTCCGCATTCACCTGACCGTATTTACGCTCCTACCCCTCATCGTCTCTGGTATTCTGTACGCCGCCAACGCGGGGTCGACGGGTAATGCCAATGCTGTCGCGACGGGCGTACAGAGGGTGGAATATATCGATGCTCTCTTTCTCTCTTACTCCGCCATGACGTGAGTCCGTGTCCTAGTATCTCGTATTGCGGCTGACATGGCGCGCAGGGTCTCGGGTATGGCGACAGTCAAGTGAGATAATGGTGATCTGCGTCATGGGAGAGAGTGCTGATCGCGTAGCATATCGGCACTCCGCCCGTTTCAGCAAGTCCTCCTCTTCCTCCTGTTCATCTGCGGCGACATGTCGATCGTCTCGCTCGTCATGGTCCTCGTCCGGAAACACTACTTTCGTATACACTGTTCCCAGCTACTCAAGAACGACTGGCTCAGGCGAACCAACACCATCATGCCGGAACGACAGAGCGTCTTCAGCAGGACGTTCAGCCTCAACCCCGCTTCCCCGGGTTCTCGGAGCGGGAAGAGCTCAACATCAGCGAAAACGAAGAAGAAGAAGAGACTGTCGCGGCTGGATATATCGGGGCCTTCGGATGCGAGAGCGATGGGGTCCGTGATTCCTGATAAGGAAGAAGGGGAAGCAGCCAGGGAGATGGCCGAGTCACCGACGTCCTTTCACCGCTCGAGAGTCTCGTTCCGCCCTTCCACCGAGATACAGCCTGCCAATGGATCACTTGACGGACCGATCGCTCAGGGATCAGAAGAAGAAGAGAGGCTGGTCAATGGCGAGCCTACACCATCTACTGATCTATCACATACCCGCACTATTCAGCTACCTCCCGACGAGCCGACGAAGCAATTCCAAGCCCGACAACGGATTCGATCACAATCCCGAGCCATGAGTCTCGGGCTCGGTCCTTCGCCGAAAACTGTGCAGAACCCGATGCCTCAGACAAAGACGATGCCATCCCCTCTTCCCCGACCTGAGGGTATTAGAAACTCCGGAATGGGCGGGTTTGCGACGCCTTCTCAATGGCTTCCTCACCTCTTACCCAAGCGAACGAGGAACTCTCTGCACCGTCACTTCACTCGACCAGTGCTCGAACGCCAGACGACAATTTTGACCAACGCCAATGTTCAGCAACAAGGAGATGGGGAGGACGATTGGTCCGCCACGTTGATGTCGAGCATGGCGAGGTGGATGCCCGACACACTCACGCATCTGGTCGTCGGCAGGAACAGTCGGTTCTTCACTGAGGAGCTGGATGACGACGAGCTGGAACAGATTGGCGGGGTCGAGTACCGCGCTCTCAGGTTCCTAAGCTACTTCGTCACTGCGGTGAGTCCGATCCGCATCGATCGAACCCAATATGGGACTGAAATACGCAGTACATCTTCCTCTCCCAGGTCATACCCTTCGCCATCATTGCCATCTACTTCTCTCAAGTCCGCTCGTGGGACTCGGCATTCGAGGCCTCACTGGGCGTCCAGGCCAATTCAGTGGACAAGACTTGGTTCTCGCTCTTCCTCACTGTGTCTGCTTACACAGGCACAGGCCTCAAGTAAGTCGTCCCTCAACGCAGGAGAGAGAAGCGGGATTGACGCCACGTCCAGCTTACTGGATCAAAGCATGATCCCGCTCATGGGGTCGTACCTCGTCATCTACGTGCTTAACGCCGTCATGCTCGCTGGCAATCATGCGTTGCCGATGACACTCCGTTTCCTCATATGGGCAGGGACGAAGATTTGGCGCAAAGGCGAGATCAACGAGACCCTTCACTTCCTCCTTGACCACCCTCGGAGGTAAGTCGCGTCATCTGTCGTACGATCATTCTGACCAGATGTGTAGATGCTTCCTCTACCTGTTTCCGAGTCATCAGACTTGGTTTCTCGTGCTGCTACTTGCGCTGTTCATGTGAGTCGGCCGATCTCCTCGCACTGTACAAGACCCTGTCTGATATCGCAGGCTAGTCGAGATAGCCGGTTTCTTCCTGCTCCAGATCGGACTTCCGATCTTAGAGAACGATGGTTGGACGCTTTTCTCCGATGCCGCTTTCCAGAGCTTGAGTGTGCGAGCGTCCGGGTTCAATATCCTGCCTGTTTCCTCCTTCGCTCCTGCCCTGCTGTGAGTGATATGACAAGGCCTAGGGAGACTATCGCTGACGTACAGCTTCCTATACGTGGTATGTCAACCTAGTGATGTTCTTGACTGACCTCAGATTCTCATGTACGTGGCTATATATCGTGAGTCACCGTTCAGTCGGACTGGTCTGACGATAGCTATCGCCATGTCGATCCGGTCTACCAATGTGTACGAGGAGCGCTCTCTGGGTATATACGAGCATGACGATGTCGGAACCGATGAGCCCGCCTTGAAAGGCAACAAGACCGAGGTGTTCAGGTAAGAGGCCGGAGCCGAGCTCTCGGAGCAAACACGCTGATACCGTGACAGCAAATACCTCGTCTGGCATATGCGCCGTCAGCTCGCTTTCGATATATGGCCCTTATGTCTGGCTATATTCGGTATCTGCATCTTTGAACGTGGCAAGATTCTCGATCCGGAGAAGGCGGCGTGGTTCACCATTTTTCGGATCATTTTCGAGTGCACGTCGGCCTACTCGACTATCGGTCTCAGTCTGGGAATACCCTCGAACAACTATTCTTTCTGCGGTGACTTCGGGACTGTGTCGAAGCTGATTGTGAGTCATTGCGTTGATACATGCCGAAGGCGAGACTGACGGGTTAGATGATCGGTGTTATGCTCAGAGGTAAGAAGAAACTACCGAAGACTGAGTCGCTGATCTGTAGGACGTCATCGTGGATTGCCTGTTGCGATTGACCGGTGAGTTCGCCTCGATTGTAACTCGTTGGACCCGAGTTGACGTTCAGGGCCATCTTGCTTCCTCACGAGATGGCGAGGATCGACAAGAAGCAAAAGAGGCAGTCGTCGATAGCCCAGCCCCCGGAGGCGGGGGAGGCAGAGGTCGCAAAGGAGAAGTAGAGAGTTGTAGGATAGGATCTACCATACCTCTTGAAATGACAACCTAGTCCAGTTCTTTGTCTGAAGCCATGCCAGCCCCTAGGCGTTCCGCAAGGGTGCAGGTGCTATTCGCAGTGTTCATCATGTTTTTACAGTACATACTGGTACATACATCAGAGCTATTACAGACAATTTCAACAACATCGTAATCTGCATTATTGAGGTGGGGCGCGGTTGTTGCGGAGTCTATGTGAATGGTGGTAAGGACAGTTGAGATCAGTTGAGATGGCGCACGTCGACATCGCCTGACTATCGCTTCGAAGGTCGCTGTGCCTTTTCGAGCGCTTCCAGCCTAGCTACTTCCTTCTGCCAATAGAGCACACCATCCACCGCCCTCCTTCTCCGTTCCCTCATTTCAGCCTCTTCTTTCCCTCCAAACCCAACTACGACATTGGGCATCGCACTGATACTGACGCTCATGGCCTTTTTGGCTCGATTGACTTTAGCTTTAATCCCTGACGACTCGTTTGTCGAAGGCGGTGCGACGTAAGCTGCAAAAGGAGCGGTCGAGTCTGCCGTTCTGCGGACTTCGTCTCGAGCGGTTTCGAGGGCCGCCCTGGCGTGGACGAGAGTACCGGGGATAAGACCGAGTATGCGTTCGGCCTTGGCGGCTAGGGCTAAGGGGCCGTCTTTCTGAGCAGTGTGGTGGTTGATGGACGTGGGGACATCAAGCGATGGGGTTGTCGGGCGGGACGACGAGAACTTGGATAAGGATGAACGGGAATCTGGTCGTGTGAGCTCTAGAGGTAGGCGCTGGGATGCGGGGGACGAGAAGGTTTGCTCACCAGACAGCTCGCCGACGTCTTCGTCTTCGAACATCACTTCCTCTCGATCATACTTGACATACAACGGGGCTTGCACAGCGGCCATGGCGTCGGGAGAATATATATCGCGCTCGTTTCGGTATTACTGGATGCTGAGAAGAGCAGATGCTCGTGTGAAAATTCTCGCAGGGATAGCTTCGCAGGTGGTAGAGCGGGAAGGAAGGGTAGTTGTACTGATCGATAGACCTGGGGCGATGCGCGCTCGTCGAACGAAGATGAGATGGATGGGTCGAGACCTATCTCTAGTTGAGAGATGTAAAGCTTTGAAGGGGTGAGTTCCGATCCTTTGTGTCGAAGGGCGGTGAAGCACTGAATGGGGCCGGTAGATCGTGAAGGAGGTCGAAGATTGAAGACGTTCCCTTTGTTCGGCTCCCTGTTACCTAGTCTAAAGGTATGATGAATCGTTGTAATGGGTGAATCAAGCTAAAGTGACTCGACGACCAACGCTAAAAAATGGGCTGAGATGAATCAAGATCAGAGTCTGAGATGATCGCGGAGGGGCGCTGTTCGACGCCCGAACTTATATGATATGGGCCGTGCATGACGCAGGGTGGCGGCGAGGACGACGATCATGATCAACCGAGGAGGTGGGGACTTTTCACTCGTTTCAGATGTTACGAACGGGGAAGAGATTAAAGGATGAGCGTCAACAACAGCGAAGGAGCAACGGGGGAAGGAGAAGAAGATGAACTAAGGCACGTCTCTGATACGCGTCAGCATCGAGAGTGCGGTGCCGTTAAGTCGTGTCCGCGGCGTCTGCTCCGTGTCATATCCCAAGTCCAGGAGACCGTCAGGAGAACGGCGACAGTGAGGTCCGATGTCTCCGGGTCAAAGAGGGTAGCGACGCAGCGGCACGACATTCATACATGACTCACACACGTCGCAAAGGAAGGCTATCTTCCCCTGTCGCAATCGTCCATGTCCCTGTGTGAGTCGTGTTTCCGATCAATTACGCGACAGTCCACAGGGCATGGTCTGTTCTAGCGCGCGACGGTCAGCAACATCCAGCACAGCTTATGCATCATCCACGCGACCGACATCAGGTCAAACGAGCGACAAACATCCTGGTGATCCGATCTATCCCGAAACGTCCTGCTCCATCCCCATCCCGCTTGCGCCACCGCTCCTCTTCAATCGCAGTCGAAATCGTGATTCGGAGCTGAGTCGTTGACACTGATCCAAGTCTCGTCCGTGTCGCGATTCTTCCAGATCCAGACCAACTCGTTCTTGACCATGTAGTCGAGAGCTGCGTCGATGAGAGCGGTGCGTATATCGTACTCCCTTATCTCGGCGATGAAGTCGCCAAGGCTCATCGACTGACGAAGTAAGTAAGTAGCGGTTCTGCGACCTCTGCATGCCGCACACTGACCATGTTGTCCTGTAACGCCAGCAGGTTGACCGCCTGCGTGGCCACTATCTCCACCCTAGTCTCATGGTCGTACCAATGTCCGGGATCGGTGACGCCGTCTGATGAACCGTAAGATGACATTCTGAGCTTCATCAGACCCTCGTCACACCAAATGACTTTTGCCGCTCACTTGTTCTCGCAAGATTTCTCGCCGCCCCCGTTTTTTCGCTATCGCTGGATTACCTGTACGCTTTGCCGTTGATCGGTGGGCTTGACGTTGGGTATGGACCTGCTAGTGACAAGGTCATAGCCAGATACGATCATATAGCCTCTTGACAACGAGTTGTTCTTGATCGTGTGAAGTGTCGGTTTGCAAGCATGGCCGTCGGGTCATAAAAGAAGAGTGTCGAGGTCAAGTCATTGAACATGGTGATAAGGCGTGTTGAAACGGGACAGTAGTTGATTGGGTGGTTTGTCTGAACTTGAAGGTAGTAGGTAAGAGGCTGTTTCCCTGTCCTCGTGTTATGAAGCTCTGAAGCCTCGTGGCCTCTGTATACTCCGCAGCAAGCCTGGCCGCCAGGCGCGTAAAGACGTACCGGTTTACATGAGATAAGGTGATCTTACAACACAAAAGCTGCCTGGTCCCTCGATACACTCTAATCCTGCTGCACACCCGGCATATCCTCCAAGCGCTTGACGACGTCCTCGACCCCTCTTTGACGATTGTCCACGCCTAGCCCAGCAGCCTCCTCAGCCTCGCGTCCGGTGTAGGCAGGTTCCTTCAATTCCTTCAATCGTCGCCTGACAATCAGCACCTGCCCCCAACGAGGCGTACATGAGCACGACTCACTTGTGCACTTTCGATTTCGTGTGCGTAATGAGGGCGGCATTTGTTTCGCAGTACCTGCGTGGTCAGACGACACTTTTGGCATACACAGATCAACCTTACTTGGCGCATTCAACGCAGTACTGTCTAATCAGCGACCTCCTCAACTACCCTTCACGGCTCTGAGACTCACGTGCTGTCCCAGACCCGGCTTGGTCTCGTCTATAGGCTGAGACTCAAATTTGGGCCTGTTCTTCGGGTCGAGGTCTTGTTGAATCTGGTCGAGATCCTTGACCCTCACCCTCGTTCTCGCTGCCCTACGCACGTCCCGTCGCTGATGATGCGCTCTATAATCTTTGAGCCCGTCAACTCTTTCGCGTCGAGGTGATGTATACTCACCTTGATCTCCTGAGTCGACCCATTGCTCTGTGACTGTATAAGTGGAGCAGAAGGTAACTTAGCCGTAGACGCCGCTCGGAAAAAGCTGAATTCTGCAAATCTCAAGCTGACGTAAGCAATCCCGGTTCATGAACGGTACTCGTAGTACCCGTCTCAAGATGCGTTCAGGTCAGTGAATCGCATTGTTTATGCTGTGACCATGTTCTGGAACGATGCTGGAAAGCTGCTGTCCGGCCCCCCTACGGCCTCTGGATCCGGCTCAAAGACCAACGACACTGACCGCCGCTTTCGACCCAATCTAGGTGGATTGAATGCGTTTCAGAGGGAACAGCAACTCGCGTCGCATTACTCGCGTAAGGGTAAAGAGCCAGCTAAGATGGAGGGACGTACGGACTGGGATGTACTGAAGGAGAATCATCGGTGAGTATCATCGGGAGCGCAGGCATCTGATCTTGTGCTGAGTTGGTGATAGGTTCATACGGGATGACGAGGAGCCAGGCGATGTGAGCTGGGAGGAAAGGCTGGCCAGGGCATATGAGAGCAAGCTATTCAAGGAGTTCGCTTTGGTCAGTCTTGGTCGATTTTCAGAATTCAGAACATGCGCTGATCAGTTTAGATCGATCTGAAACACTACAAATCCCGTCAACTGGCTTTACGCTGGCGCACAGCCGAAGAAGTAGTAGAAGGGATAGGCGAAGATACTTGCGCCTCTCTTCGATGCAAGCATCATCAAAAGCCGACGTCTTCCGATTCACGAGTCGACTTCGACGATGACGATGACGGTCGTTCCCGCAAAAGATCCAAGTCGGCGAAACGAACTCCGGATCTTAGGGCGTTCGAGTTGCCATTCGTCTATCAAGAAGCGGGAGAGCGGAAGGAAGCGTTGGTGAAGGTCAAGCTATGTAAGCGGTGCGAGGCGAAGTTGAGATGGAGATCGGACGAATAGGCGAGGAAGGTAGAGGAGGAAGTTCATGTACAGCACGTCGAGGAAGTGCATAACGACAGATACAAACTCGAAGAATGCAAAGTACAGACAGATACGAAAGTCATAGGCTCTCATTAATCGACATCCAAATCATACGACAACAGCCTTACGAGTAACGCTACATCGATGTCCACCAAGTCACACAACCAATTGAAGCTCTCGAGGTCACGGATTCACTACGTGCATCGATCCCTCAGCCCCGTAATACACCTGCGGTGAAGTAGTTTGAGTTGTTCGTGATTGGCTGGAAGGGCAGTACCTCGTATTGGCGGTATTGTCCCAAGTGGGCGTATCTCGGTAGAACTCCCACGCTCTGCGATGTATCAGTCAAACGACCATTCAGCCATACGCTTGCGCGAGGTGGACCCACGGAGGTTGGTGCCCGAATCTAACTCCTCGGGGTGGTTCAGGCAAGGGCTTCTGACAGTTGACCGGCGGCCCTCGCTGTTCGTCAGCTCCGTCAGTTTCCGAGCGACTCACCTTCAGTGAGAAGTCTGTAGCGTAGTGGCCGCCAAACAGAGGGCCGTCATGAACTCCTCGTCCGGTATACGGTGTTCGTGATTGTGATTGTTGATTACCCATCCTGGTATATCTCAATCAGACCATTCGTCAGAATGATGCAATGTTAGCATGAAGGACGAAGTGGGTGGGGTGTGGACATAGGAGTGCTGGCGGCGAGCATTGTCGAGGGATGAGACGGTGACGATCGTTGCAGAGCATACTTGACCGATCTCCTTTCTTTGTGGTGGAGGAGGATCAAGAGACACTAATGATCAGGAGTGGAGTGAGAAAGGATGAGCATCGTGAAGAGGATAGGTGAAAGGAAGGCCCAAACCTATTCCGCCATCGATCCCGTCATCAGCCGAGACTGAGGGCGGTTGCAGAGGATGCATGACATCCCAGCTGTACTATCAACGTCAATCACGACCTTGATGAGTTGATCGATATGCGGCGGACCATCGTCGCGCCGATCAGCTCAGCGTCGTGTCCATCATTTGCTCCGTGACCACCGCCGAAGGCATCTGTCCTTCTGTCGCGCCCTCCGTCTCCTTCGCCTGATCTTGATCCGCCACACTCAGCTCTTCCTGCCCGGCCGGAGGCTTCATCTCGCCCATGACCAGCCCCGCATCCTCTTCTGGCGCTTCACCCTTCTTGACCTCCGGCTCATCCACATCCATCTTTTCTTCATTCTGGCCCAAACTCCCGACCTCGACCGGGGCGGCCTCTACTGGCGTTTCGGGCGGGACGGGCGAATGTTCAGGTCGGGTAAGCTCGATACTAGCCCCGGCGCCTAGATCGCCGGTGCCATCTTCAGCATGGCCTGGGGCGGTGTTGCTCATCTCGATCGCGTTGGACGGAGCGGCAGTGTGTTCGTGTGTCGGTTCAGGCGGGACCACGGGCGTAGCTTCAAGATCTCCGGCGGTGGGCACGATTGACGCCTCGGTTGTCGATACGACCGGCTCAGGGACGGTCACCGCCGTAGACTCAGCAGTCGGTGCTATTGCTGGCGTCGGGACAGCATCTGCCGTGGGGGCAGTCGCCGTCTCTTCAGCCCCCGGAGCCGGAGTGACGGGGACAGTGTCGACGGCAGCAGGCGTGGAAGTCGTGGTTGGCTTTCCCTCCCCATCACCCTCTTCTCCATCTTCCTTGTCGTCCTCATTCTCCTCGTCCTCTTCATGATCGCCCTCGTCATCGTCGTCTTCACCTTCATTCCCGTTCGTCTCGTCATCAATGTCCTATCCCAATCAGTGCCGCGCCAAGCTAAGTCATCGAGACTGACCTTTTCGTTTACCCTCACCCACTTGCAGACCTTATATGAGCTCTCGGGTTGGAGACCTGATGGCGCGACCCATGCCTTTCGCCATTTGTGTGCACTACATCAAGATCAGCTTGGCTGACAGATCGAATTGGAAGCGGGACGAACGGCGCTGTCAATTGGCGCTGAAGCGTCTCGGACGCCGTGTGAGTCGAGAATCTGCCTCTTTCTCTCCGAGCTGCTCGGCAGTCTCAGCACTGAGAAGCATCACGAACAAGTGGGATGACCTACACATGGTGTCTTTACACTCGGTGCTGCGGTGTAATGTATCCAGCTGAAAGGCAGAGCACAACGAGGGTTGAGGAGATTGCGGAATCAAACTGGGTACACGACTGTCTTTGTTTACGCTGACCCTTGCAGATCACTTGATCCACTAAAGTTGCCTGTAAAGCACACGACGGCCATGTCCAGCTCCATACCGATGACGACCGCTCCACCTCAGTCGCCAAGCAAGCCAAAAGTGGCGGCGAGCGGCGAGACAGTGGGCTTTGCAGTGACCAAAAGGTCCATATCTCCACTTCGCATCTGAGTCACGCGTGCTGATGTGAGGCAGGCTTAGGAAGGAGCTCATGACACTCATGGTGAGTGAAATGGACTCTGACTACCCGTCAATGAGTGCTCATGCATCAGATGACCCCAGCACCCGGCATTGTACGTCCGACAACATGAGAAGGGATCTGACGATAGTCCGCCTTCCCTGAGACCGAGGCGAATCTCTTCAGGTGGCTCGGCACCTTGACCGGACCGGATGGCACCTCACGTCGGACTTGCACATATCTCACTTGGTAAGCTGATCGCGACATAGGCCTATGAGGGCAAGACGTTCAGGCTGTCCCTCGCTTTCCCGGCCGATTATCCTTACAGGCCTCCGACCATCAAGTTCGAGACTCCTTGTTATCATCCCAGTGGGCTTTCCTGGCGTCTGAATCAGTTGACAAACTGACAATTGCTCAGACGTCGCATTGCCAGGAGGCGATATTTGCCTGGACAGTAAGCCCTCTTCGCGTCGTTGCCATTGTCGCCGGAGGAGCCTTTGACGATCGGGTAGTTTTGCAGGACAAGTGGTCGGCTGTGTACTCGGTCCATACCATTCTTGTCTCACTGCAGTCGCTCCTTGGTGACCCCAATAATGCATCGCCGCTGAATGTCGAAGCGAGCGAACTTTGGGATAACCAGGAAGGTAAGGACCCGTTCTCTTCCGTCCGCGCCGGCCTCATGACTGATGTACATAGCTTTCAAAGCCAAAGTCTCTCAGCATTATTGACCGCTGTAAATGACGACCCTCCTCTTCGCCCGGATGTACGTGTTGTTGTAGATATCTTTACGATGTGATGGATGATGGCTGCGGTCTCAAAGAACAGCGTTTTTGTAGCGGTATCATTTTCTTTCCCACGGTGTTTTCATGATCACGCTGGCCCGTTTTATGCCCAGAAGACTATGTTCTCTTCGTCACATCCCTGTATCTGCATATCCCACCTGCCACTCGCTGTACTACCCAGACGGATCAAGAGCAGGGGCTGACAATGCAGAATGGTCAACGTGAGTGGTCTTGGCGACAATGATTACGGAGTAATGGCTGACTGTCTCGCAGCGCCCTTCGTCCCGCCTGGTGGCATGCCGCCCTTCCCTCCGAATATGCAACCAGGCCAGATGCCACCCTTCCGACCAAACTTTGTCCCACCACCCTTCCCACCGAACTTCACACCCTCACCGAACGCAGGAGCCGGGACGCCACCACCAGGATTCCGACCACCGCCAGGTGGACCGGGGATGTACCCACCTCCACGACCTGGATTGGGATTACCATCGTTACCGAATGGCATGCCTCAACCACCTCATCTGGCCGGTGCGGGAGGTAGCGGATCTTCAGCTTCGCCATCACGGCCGGTGTTCGTCAAGGAGGTCAAGACGACAAAGGTGTTTGTGGGCAGTATTTCGCCTGGAATTACCGATGCGACATTAGAGGAATTGCTCAATGTAAGCGTGTCCTGCCATCGATGAGATGTTATGTGAGAAATGCTGACAAATCTAGGCATGTGGACCTCTTCACGAGTTGAAGCGAGTGTCGGGTGCCAGTGGGAAGCCTCAAGCATTCGGATTCGCGGCTTACGAATCGCCGGAAGTTGTCATGCGGGCAATAAGGTGTTTGAACGGGATCGAACTTCCAGATCTATCACCAGAGGGCAAAGCGGCGGGTAAACCACCCAAAGCGCTGGTCGTCAAGGTGGATGAGAAGACGAGGGAGTTTCTGGACGAATTTGAGGAAACGCTCGGGCGGACAGAAGTGAGTAACATGAACAGGATCAAACGATGGACAATTGGGGTGAAAGCTGACTTTGGCTGTAGGAGGACGAGCGCACTGACTCGCTATGCCGCAAAGCCGTCAAACACATCGTTGCTCGCCTGACGGATCCGAACGCACCTCGTCCAGCTGAGCTCGGAGGGGAATCAGGAGCCGAAGAACCCTTCGAAGTGATCGTCCCGGCACATCTGCAAGATCTTCAAGAAGGCGACCTTCCCGAGAATCAGCGAGTAGCTGTCCTCGACCAAATTGCGGTGTTCCGAGAAGCGTCAGCCAGGCGTGATAGGGAGAAGAAGAAGGTCGAGGATGAGCGGGATCGGTATAAGCAAGCTCAGTATACCGATTCGAGAACCGCCGATTATGGCTACGGCAACAATCGAGGTCTTCAGCAGCAAGCGAGGAAAGAGAGACAATGGGGTAGTCCTCACAACCAGACGCAGACGCCTCAGGCTGAACGGAACGGTCGAGCGAAAGATCCACAAGGCTACGACTCGCCCGTCAACTTTGTCAAGGCTCAGACTGTCGAGAGTAAAGAGCAGAGTGCTCGTACAGACGAAGAGGAGGAGATGATGCGACAGCAGAGGGGGATCAGGGAGAGGGATGAGGCGTTGAGAGAGGTATGTAGTGGTTCTTTGAGCCCATCCGGTGACCACCGGAATTCATGCTTACTCTTCGCAGAAAGAACGGAGAGTCGAGTCTCAAGAATGGAAGCGAGTAGACTCGCTCAACCGGGAGCTGGCTGCCAGGAAGTCACATGCTGAATGGGAGGAGCGTCATAGAGCCAAGATCGAGGATGAGCTACGACACTGGGATGACGACGAGAAAGAGGAGAGGGGCAAGGAGCTGTTTTACGTCGACAGGTCAGTGTCCCAAAACGCGCTCGGTCACTGTGAGAACGAAAGGCTGACTTGACTGTTCAGACGCGAGTGGAGAAAACGTCGGCAGCAGATCCGTAGACGCGAATACCAGGCCGACGTACGAGATCGGCAAGAGGAAGAGGACGAACGGAAAGCTCTCGAGGCCGAGTCGGAAGCATTCTTGCAACGACAGATGGCGGAAATGGCAGAGTTGGAAGCTCAACAAAAGGCTCGAGGATTATTGACGGAGGACGCACCGATGATCAAGCTCGCACTCGACGCCAAGCCAGATACCAAAGAAGAGAGGAAAGCTGAGGCTGCATCGAGGCCGAATGCCGCGTTTGGCGAGAACGACGATGACGATGAAGATGGCGGACCAAAGCGAAAGGGTCGGACATTGGTCAAGCTCGAATACGACGAGAATGATCGAAAGGTTGAAAACGTCAATGAGGCTGAGATGGCGGCGAGGCGTAATGCCAAGTTGCTCGAGATCAGGGGTCAAATCCCCAGAGACCAGAGGAGGTTGTGGTCGACGGACATCGCTTGGGCTGCTATCACCCCGGTGAGTGGCTTCACGCGTGATATTGAGTAAGAGCAGGTGCTGACGCAGAGAAGCAATTGGTGGATACCAAGATCAAACCATTCGTGGGCGACAAGATCAAGGCTTCGCTCGGAGAGGCAGATGAGGACCTTCTCGACTTTGTGTTGGAGAACATCCGGGATCACAAGCGTCCAAACGACATCATTGATGGTCTAGAACCAGTACGTTTTGCCCGTCATCGATCCGTGTATCGCTGAGCTGATCCTACAGGTGCTCGACGAAGAGGCTACGCCTCTCACGATACAACTGTGGCGGCTGCTTGCATTCGAAACTGCAGCCTACCATGCTGGCGTCGAATCGGGAACGATGACGATATAAGCGGGACGAGCAGGGCGAGCGAGAGACGATTGGAGAGGACAAATCGATCGCATGGGAGGTATGTCCCGTCGTGCATGCACCATAGTGTCGCCTGATCAGGTCGGAGTCTCTTTGCGAAAACTTGATGCTTCAAGCGCAAGCGGGATCAGGGTAGGCTATCCTAAGGTGCGCCCTACCGTGATGCGGATGTATTCTCACTTTTTCTGAGCCTGTCTCGAACCGACTCCATGGCGCTTTCTCCGTCGCTGATCAGTGGTGAGTACCACCTACCAGACTGTCGGTCACTGTAAATGTTCGCACCTTTCCTGACTTGGCCCTCGTACTACTGACTGCCCGAGCTCGGTTGTCTCTGCGTAGCATTGTCATAGCTTGTACTGTACTCTACGGCACTACTCATACTCGTATGCATATCGTGATGTCGAGCAGCGGGATTAAATTTCCCCTCCTCCACTCGTGAGCGTCAACATGAAATATCGTGGTTTGCCCTCTTGCGTTGCAATACTTGTATGCTACCAGCTGCATATAGTGCATACAGGCTGCGACAATGTCGTCGAGACCACCTCAGAATCCTGCAGCTTCGTCTTCGCGGACCGCGCTAAGAATCAATGGAGATCTGCTCGTACGTGATCCGAAACCCATTTCCATCAAGTCTGACTTCTGGCCGTTGACGCGATTGTAGAACCGCTTCAAACCTGCCAAGGTCTTCACGGACGCGGTGGATCATGCGACCTCAACGGTAGAGGGCCAGGTACCGAGTGTCGTCAGTCTTGCATTCGACGATGCGGGCGAGCGGTGCGTGACGGCCGGAGAGGATGAGAGCTTCGCACTATGGGATGCTCGTCAAGGCAAGTAAGTGATCTTGCTCGAATCATTCAGACAGCCTCTAGATTGTCGTATTCCTAGGTAGACAGTCGCTGATTTGCTAGGAAGTCCAAGACGTTCTGGTCGAAGAAATATGGGATAGGGCATGTACGCTTCACCCATCGGTCAGGCAATATACTGCACACTTCGACAAAAGGGGATCACGCTGTTCGCTATCACTCGATGCACGACAACAAGTACTTATCGTACTTCCGCGGACATGAGGCTATGTATGTTGATTTCTATGCACTTGATGCGCGAGCTGATAGATGCAGGGTCCGTTCAGTCCACATGAACCCGGCGGATGATACATTCATCTCGTCCGGTGATGATAGAACGGTACGGCTGTGGGATCTGAGGTCACCAATATGTCGTGTGAGTGGTCGATTGAGTAGCACGCAGGATGATGCTGAGCTTGATGCAGGGTCGACTCGAAGATATGGGTGGTTCATTAGTATCGGCTTTCGACAATTCAGGAGCAGTTTTTGCCGTGGCATGCTCGGAGACGCAAACAGTAGCGTTATACGCTCACGCCACTATGGACCATGTGAGTGCTTCGTACCGACGGTTCAGTCGTAGCCGAGTCGACTGACGGCATAGTCACCCTTCGTTTATGCCGCGATTGTCGACCACGCTCTGGCCGACATCTCGGTCCCTCCACCAATACCCATCATCACATCCCTGGCATTCAGCAACGACGGCCACTACATCCTCGTTGGCACATCGTCCGACTTTCATTACGTCCTAGACGCCTTCTCCCTCGAGATGGTCCGCCGTTTGACAGGCCACCAAGGTCTCGAGCGCGATGACAGTGGCGAGAAGGGCGTGGGACCTCGCAGAGGACGTAGTGGAGAAGAAGTCAGCTGGGTCGGGGATTCGAAATGGGTTGTGTCGGGCTCGAATGACGGTTCGATCTGTATATGGGATCTCACCGCACCGCCCGGCCAAGAGAAGTTGACTGCAAAAGACTCCACAGCGGGTGATAGCAAGCCGAACTTTGGGACTTACCCACGTCCACCGACGTTGGAGCCGGTCGCCAAGCTTCATGGGAAAGGAGGCACGAGCCATCATCCATCCCGAGCTGTACGTTTCAACCCCAAGTTCTGCATGTTTGCATCTGGCGGTGACGATCTGGTGAGTCCGGCCTGGGTCATGGGATGGCTTGTCGGGTAGTGCTGATCAGTCACAGACATTCTGGCTGCCCGAGAAGGACGAGCAGACTTTGATCGACGAGGGATTCTGAGGTTGCTTAAGATATCGTGCAGATCATCATCGCTCTCTCCGATGCATCATGTACTGTGGCTTGCATCTTCCGATATTCCGAGCGCGATAGCGGCTCTTCTTGTTTCCCCGATCCCCGTGTGCTTGTAGTTTCTCCAAGAAGTAATTTTCCAATTAGCCGAGTGGAGCCGAAGTTCGTCGGTGATATCCCGGAGGTCTCTCTAGCATCCAGCCTATATAAACAGCCTGGGCGTAGCCCGATGGCTTGAATGCAGGACCTATCAGCCATCACCATACACAGCGCCCCCTCATGACCAAGCAAGGAGACATCATCACCAAAGAGGCTCGCTTCAGAGCCGCCCTCCCGGCAAACTTCCAATACGGCTGTGCCTCGGCCTCGTACCAGATTGAAGGAGGCTACGACGAAGATGGTAAAGGTCCTAATGTATGGGACGTGGCTATGAAGGATATGGAGGAGAATGGGAACAAAGCTTGCGACTCGTATCATCTGTGGAAAGATGATGTGGAGCTTTTGAAAAAGTATGGGTGTAACACCTACCGCTTCTCAATTAGTTGGGCGAGGGTGAAGCCGCTAGGAGGGAAGGGTGATCCGGTCAATGAGGCTGGTATCAAGTACTACTCGGATCTGGTCAGTGCATCAACAAAAGCGACAAGTTTCAAACGGGATTGAAGACTGATGATGCAGATCGACGCTTTGCTAGCTGCTGGCATCCGACCGTTCGTGACCATTTTCCATTGGGATCACCCTCAAGCGCTCGAAGATCGATATGGCGGGTTCACCGATGACCGGATCATCGAAGATTTCGAGGCTTACGCCGACCTGCTTTTCGAGAGATTCGGAGATAGAGTGACCGATTGGATCACGATCAACGAACCACAGATCGTCACGCTCCTAAACGCTTCGGTGATCAAGAAGGATACCTGGAAGACACCCGAGGATCTCTCAAAGTGAATTTTCCGAGTGCCGGGAAGGCTTTCAGCGGTGATGAGTTGGCTGACATATGACAGAGCTGTCAGGACGTTGATCTTGTCGCATGCGAGGACGGTGGATCTGTACAGACGGAAATACAAGGCTCAGCAAAAGGGCCAGATCGGAATCACACTTGTCAGTCAAGGCTGCTCTCACACGTCCCAACTTCGCTGAACGAATACAGAACTGCGAATGGGCAGAGCCTATCGACGACTCGCCCGAGGCCAAGCTGGCCGCTCAGGCAGTTATTGACTGGATGATGAGTCTGGTCAGTCCCCACTTGACTCGGCGTGTTGGACGTTCGGCGCTGACGGTACCGGTAGTACGCCGAGCCGATCTACCTTGGTACCCTACCCGAGCTCGTTCAGAAGGAACTAGGAGACCACCCCGTGCGTTTCTCAGATGACGAATGGAAGATCATCAAGGGCTCTTCAGACTTGTAAGCCCTATCTTGCTCCTCATTCGCTTGATGGGATGGGTACTGACCAGCAGCTTTGGGCAAAACCACTATGGAACGTTGTGGACGACAGGGAAGCGCGCAGCGGTCGCTACGGCTTCTCATTTCGGAGTGGTCTTTGGTCTAAGTGAGAGAATTCCCGAGAAGGACGGCAAGATCATTGGAAACAAGGGCCACAACGGCCACCCATACGACAGTGAGTCGACCAGACCTATCTCGGGATGTCCAGGCTAGGCGCTGACACCGGCAGCGCCTTGGGGATTCCGAAAGCTGCTTCATCACGTTTATCACAAGTACACCAAGCACCTCGGCATCGACATCATCATCACCGAGAACGGGTTCGCAGTACTTGACGAAGGCAGTAAATCGTTTAAAGAGAGGATCAACGATGTCGAGCGACAACATTATTACGCTGGTTACCTGAAAGAGTTAATTGAGGCGGTGGTCGATGACGGCATTCCTATCGGAGGTTACATGGCTTGGTCCTTACTAGAGTGAGTCCACCCTACCATACGGGAACCATCGACGTTCCGACACTGACGATGGGCCCAGTAATCTAGAGTGGATCCAGGGTTATGAGCCCAAGTTCGGTATCACGATCTGCGACCTCGAGACTGGCAAGCGCACGCCGAAGGATTCGGCGTACATGCTCAGGGACATTTTCGAGCACATCATAGCTAATTAGAAGACGACGCCATACGCGATGCAGACATGAACCACCATGTTGCATTATACCTAAGCTCTTCTCCAAATTATAATCTATTCTGCTCTTCTACCAAATCGTGAGCCTCAAACTTCAACTCTTTCTCCCTCCTTTATCCCCCTGCGCCTTCGATAACGACGCTTTTGAATGCCCCATCAGTGCTGTCTCGCCTAGAAGTTTCCGGGCTTGATGGCACCGAAAGTAGGCTGCTGAAGAGGTCGCTGGACCTGGTTCATACCAGCCTCGACGATAGCTCGCATGGCCAAAGTCCTTGCTTCGGGGACTCGGGCCTCTTGGTTACCGGGGTACTCGTACCAAGAAGTCTCAACGTGGGTGTAGTTGACAGTCAAGGTCATGTATCCTCGGTCTGATTTCATGTCAGCACGACTCTGTAGCTTAGGCGTAGAAAGGTGAAGACGTGCGGTAAGCGTCCGAGTACAACAAGGTAGGGTTGTTCTGTACCATGGCCTGAGCACCAACAGTGGCGTTCTCGTAAGAGCCCCACCTGCTACCCCAACCGTTGGACGAGACAGCGGTTCCACCGAACTCGACGACGGTTCCTCGCTGGTAAGAATTCTCGGTAGTCTCGACGACCTTGAGTGACGAAGTGTCGTTGGTTCCCTGGAAAGTAGTGTCGAGGTTGTTCTCGAACAACCAGTTGGCGTGGGTGTCCCCAGTGACGACAAAGACGTTGTCGATCTCTTCGTCGTAGATGTGCTGCAACAATCGTCGTCGGTTGGCCTGGTATCCATCCCAAGCTAGATGGATCAGCATGATCCGGGGAAAGACTGAGGTACCGCTTCACTCACCATCGTAGTTGACGATGAAGGTGGCCTCGTCAGGGGTCTGCGAAGTCCATCGATGGTCGATTCTACATCGTCAGTATACGACCAAGCACGCCAGACCGACCAAGGAACAAGGACTCACGTGCCGAGGATAACCTGGTTGAGGATCATCTTCCAGACGGTACCCCTGTCCTGGCTGTCCTTGAGGCCCTTCTCGATCCATTGCTCCTGCTGCTCTCCGACCAAGCTCCTGGTAGAGTCGAGCTCCTGGGCAAGGGGCTTGACGTATTCGATGTTGTAGCTCAAGTCGGTGATGTCTCGGTCGTACTTCCTGTCGCAATCGTCAGTCATACACTCAGCGGACGACGGATGCACCGCACTAACCTGGTGTCCAAAGCATAGACGTCCATGAGGTCACCGAACCTAAAGTCTCGCCAGATCCTAGCCTGGTCTCCTAAGTCGGTCTGTCGGATAGGGATCCACTCAAAGTAGGCTCGCTTGGCGTTCATCTGCCTGTCGGAGAAGCAGACGGTGTTGTTGCTGTAAGCGCATCCGCCAGTCTCGACAGAGTCGTTCGAGTTGGAGCTGCCCGCCTTCCAGTCGTTGTTGGCAGTCTCGTGGTCGTCCCAGATGGCAATGATGGGGAGGTTCTGGTGCATGCTCTGCAAGTCAATGTCGGTTCGGTACTGGTCGTATCGTCGTCGGTAGTCGTCAACGTTGGCGATCTCCTCTCCCTTGGAAGGAGTTCGGTTGATGGCAGCACCGCCGCTTCCGTACTCGTAGATGTAGTCACCAAGGTGGACGACGTAGTCGGCGTCCTGGTTGATGACGGGACCAGAGTAGGCAGAGAAGAAACCGCTACGGCCATGTCAGCATTCCGATCGAGATACCGTGAAGGGGTTAGACCGGGGCTCACTTGGGGTAGTTGGAGCACGAGTAGATGGCGAATCGCTGTTCAGGCACTTCGGTAGCGGTCTTGCCGGGAGCGGTCTTGGTCTTACCGACCGGACTCTTGTTCTCGGGGTTGGCACAGTTGGAGAACTGGTACGAGTATGAGGTGCTGGCGGACAGACCGGTGGCCTCGACCTGGGATCGTCAATCCCTGCTCGACAGGTACTCGAGGGGTGCTTTGCTTACCTTGACGGTGTAGTCAACGTCCGAGCTGGTCAAAGAGTATCCCTCCGAGACCACCTTGCCTTCGTCATCTCCATCTGCCCAGACCTTGTACTCGACACATTGGGGCACGTCGATTCGGAAGGCGTCGATGGGTGTAACTCTGGTCCACAGAATGACGGAGTAGTCAAAGGGGTCACCTGTTCTGTCAGACCGGTTCTTCCTCAAGGTTCCTGTGAATGACAACTCACCCGAGGCGACGCTGTGGGTGTAGTTGAGCTCTCCACCGTAGACGTACTGAGCGTTCGTCCACTTGGCGACTCCGACACCGTAGCCTTCAGGCGCGGCGGGGTACTCGACGGGCTCTCCGGCGGGTCGAGGGACCTGGTCCTGTCGCTTTCGGAGAGCGTGAGCCTCCTCGCTGGCAGCGAGGTGTCGCTTGTGGACAGCTCGGGTGTCGATGCCAAGGGCGGGGTGAGAGACATATGGCGATCGGTAAGCCAAGTTCTTCTCAAGAATCTCGGGGGTAGCCAAGCTGGTACCGGCGAGGAGGGCAATCGAAGTGAGGAGAGACCACATCGCTGTCGTTGTTTGTCGGCAGTCGATTGAGTTCGTCCGTACCGAACGTCTACAATAAACAGGTGTCTGTATAAGTAGTCGAAGTCAGTCAGCTCGGGCTCTTGGCAAAACATGCATTGGAACAACTGTCATTGGTCAATGGATGAGCTCTGCAATTGCAAGCAGCCCACGAACGTGGAAGGCCTAGTAGTCGATGCCGATGGACTGGGCAAGACTTCACCTTTACACCATCGCAGCTGCCAGCGACCAAACACGTTCCAGTGAATTTGTCAACTCCCAAAAGACGCTAGTACCTTGAGCTCCTGACATTCGCGAGCAAACCGGATCCATCAAGCGACGCAACCTCGGAGTAATTGAATGTAAGAAGAGTGCGACCAACGTCATGTGGTACAGCGGGACGAGAGGATGTAGGAACAGTAAACGAAGCTAGCGCAAAAAGAACGAGATCGAGGGGGGTTGGGTGGTTACCGTCTCGAAGTCGAACGTGTGTTGACAGATCTAACGCAATCGGCGAGATCCGACACGCCTAACAGTGACACGCCTAATCATGGTAGCCCACCGTCTCCCTGTATCTGTGTGAAGGGCAAGTGCAAAGACCGTTTAGTAGTTTCTGTCTGATGTCAAAATCATCCTCTCATTGTCACAATATGATCGAATACACCTGGGCATCGTTCGCCTGATTATACGCTCGGCGCCCGGCTGCACCGGACTCGAAGGATCACTCATATCGTCAATCCAATAGCAGCAGTCGGATAAGGATGAGTGGTGTGTTCGAACGCCCACTTTCTTGAATGCCTCAGAACTCGATGATGCGAGCGGCCGCCCCATTTGCTGTCGCTGCTGCTGCTGCTCTGAGGCAGTCAAAGTGTGATCCCGCATGGTGCTTCCAGTGAGAACGAGGACCCTCGGGCCTGAGCTTATCATTCCACCTCCACCCAAAAGGCGCAACTGAATTGCTTGGCATCATTCAAGATCCAATTCCTTATCTCTAGCATTCGTCTCTTTCTCTCAATTTTCGCTTGTTAGCGCAGGTCTTCATTACAAGTCTGTGGCGTCCGACATGACATTTCTAGGGTTCACTCGGCATTTCTTACGCGCCGAGCTATCTGCCCACCATGCCATTCGACCAATGACAGGACCGAAACTCTCGTCCGACCGGCGTCCGACCGGGACAAAGGATGAGCGATATGTGCCGATGAGCACTACATAAGTCAGGCTGGAAACGACAGTCCGCCTTCATCTCACCTCCCTCTCTCATCCCCTCACACCTCACACCCAATCTCCTCCGTCCAGAATGCTGTCGCTCTTGCCTGTCGTGGGACTTCTCGGTTTGGCTGCGGCCTCGCCTGTCGTCCGGGAGAACACCTGGGAGGTCCCGTCGTACATCAACGTCACCTACCAGTCGCCCATGAACGAGTCCCTGCCTTCTGTCTTCATCCTCGCTACCGGTGGCACGATCGCAGGATCAGGTGCTTCGTCCACCGCTTCGG
This sequence comes from Tremellales sp. FJII-L8-SW-PAB2, assembly GCA_022813505.1. Taxonomy (NCBI): domain Eukaryota; kingdom Fungi; phylum Basidiomycota; class Tremellomycetes; order Tremellales; species Tremellales sp. FJII-L8-SW-PAB2. Next base: position 235,389 of record JAKLMH010000012.1, on the reverse strand, counting down.
GTGTTTACTCCGCCGGCAGCATTGGTGTCGAGGCCCTCGTCGAGGGTGAGTCATGCCGTCCTGTGCTGTTCAGCGACTCTGCTGATCTGCCTAGCTGTTCCCGAGCTGTTGAACATTAGCAACATCTACGGAGTTCAGGTCGCCAATGTCGGATCCCCCTCGATCAACTCAACCATCCTCCTCGACCTCGCTCGACACGCCAACGACATCCTCTGTTCCGAGGGCTCGCCCATCGACTCAGTCATCATCACCCATGGTACCGACACCCTTGAGGAGACTGCGTTCTTCATGGACGCCACTGTCAACTGCGGCAAGCCTGTCGTGATGGTCGGGGCTATGCGACCTGCCACTGCCATCTCGGCCGATGGTCCTGCCAACTTGTACCAGGCTGTCCAGGCTGGTGTCTTCCCCGAGTCCAAGAACCGAGGAGCCTTGATCATCTTGAACGACAGGATCGGCGCTGCCTACTACACCCAAAAGACTCACGGTGAGTCCACTACTCTATGGCTTCTGGTCTCAGCTACCTGATCGTGGGCTGACGATGAATGTAGTCAACTACCTTGACACCTTCAAGGCTCCTGAGCCTGGATACCTTGGTGGTTTCTTCAACAACCAGCCCTTCTACTACTACGAGGCTGCCCGACCTTACTGTGAGTCCATGAACATCCATTCTTGCTTTTGTCATCACCGCTCATTATCCCTGTAGTCAAGAACGAGTTCGACGTCTCTGCGGTTGAAGCTCTGCCACGAGTCGACATCCTCTACGGTCACCAGGAGACCGACTCGCGCATCATCGACTTTGTCGCTGATCTTGAGGACGTTGCTGGTATCGTCATCGCCTCGCCTAACGGTGGTGAGGGTGTCAGCGCGGCCATCGCACGAGCTGCCGGAATCAAGCCCGTCGTTCGACACGTCAGGATCAACGTTGGCATGATCGCTCCTTCCGCTTCGGTTCCCGAGGGTAACGCCACCATCTCGGCTGGTTTGGTCAACAACCAAAAGTCTAGGATCCTGCTCCAGTTGGCACTTGCTACCGGTGCCGACCCGAGGGAGGTCTTCGAGACCACTCTCCGAAACACCTTGTACGCCTAGGCGATTCGAACTAGGTACAGTAGTCAGGGGAAAAGCGAGAATATAGACACAACACAACTCGCACGATATAGTATAATGCATTTTGAATTTGGGTAATCGTCCACTTGGCCGACAGTTGGCAAGTCTTGCATGGCGACCGCATCGCACTGGTCTACTCCTCGAAGTATGCGCTCTCGTGGTCCGAGTTGCTGGGATGACAAGTGTTGAGCCCATCATCCCCACCCAGGACAACATTGTTGCAAACGAAGTGGATCTCATCATCGTCCGTCTTGCCAGGCTTGACATCAAAGTCCTTGAACTTAACGTCCCAGCATGGTTGCGCCTTGGAGCAGTCCATGTATACAACTCGGTTGTTGAGCGAAGTCCCGGTGACGTTCTCGATTGTGATGTTGTGCCACTGGAACACGCCGGTGTCTTTACCGTCTCGCTGGTGGTCTCGCAGGTAGGTCAAGCTAAGAACCACAAGTCAGCATGTATGACAGCCGACGTCTTGCCAGAGGTGTAAAGAGACTCACTCGGTCGAGAAGAAGATTGGTCGGATGTTGTCTTCGATATGAACGTTCTTGACAGTAATGTTCTTGGCGAAACCTCGTCCGCCTCCTCCACCATTAGGAGGCTCTCCAAACTCTCGTCCCATCCAAGACTTGAAGTACAATCCGTTCTTTTGCTTGTGCTGAGAGGAGGGGAAGAGGTTGATATCCTCCATGTAGACGCCATCGATGTAATCGAGCTTGGTCCTGTACTGCCCAATCGAGCCGAAGGCGATTCCGGTTCCTCCGTAGCAGGTGACGTTCCTGGCGGTGATCATGGACGAGTTGGGCTTCAGGGCGAGACAGTCATCTCCTCCCTGGTAGACCATGTTCTCTGATCTGGTCAGCGCAAGGACCAAGCGACGACAGGATGGGTGGGCCTCACCGAACGTGACGTTGTGGCTCCGGTAGGTGTCACAACCTGAGTAAGGATTAGCGGTCGCGCATAGAGTACTACGGAGCAATCTGATCCATACAGCTCTGACTCACCATCAGTGTTCTGACAATCGTCAGCGTTCATCATCTATCTCTAAAAAGGTGTGAGACTCACCTGCAACCAGGTCAAGAAGTGCCCATCCGCATTAGGGTCGTAGGAGGTAGCGTTGACGTAGTAGTCCCGGTAAAGCACATCGGTCGAGTTGATGACGATAGATGCCCAGAACTGAGGTTGAATAACCGACCAGTTCTTGACGACGACGTTCTTCGAGTTGGTGATAGCGAATGACATGGGTCTGTACTTCATTTAGCAACACGCGAATGCGTGGGGGTCGGGGGCTCACTCACCGACCGTATTTGTTGCCCTCATCCTTGGCCCACGAGTACCAAACCTGACCATTACCGTAAATACCGCCTTTGTCATTACCGTCCAGCACATAGTTCTCGCCCTCTATGATCCATGCCAAAGCGAGATTTTGGAATTCGAATGGAACACGGTTCTTCACCCAATGGTCGATATCGTCCGAAAAGGAGATCCAGCCGTGAACGTCAAGCAGGGCGTTGTTGAGCTTGATAGTCAACGGACTTCCGATCGTGCTGCACTAGCATCAGCCGTTGCTTCTGTTGGCTCCTAAAGCACCTGGGAGCGAGACTGAACTGACTAGTTGGCATCGGGCAATCGGACTATACCCCCATCTCCACAGATATCTACCGCCTTCTTTAAGTTCTCATCGTCGAAACCCTCTTCGACGGGGTGTAGAACACAAAGCTTGCCCTTTCGATTCGTCTTAACGTCGTGATGATCCGCGTACACCTCGATATATCGCGAATGATCGGGATGAAGCAAGTTGTCGACCTCGTGTAGGATTTCGGAAGCTTCGTGACCGATAATGTCCAGTACCGCACCCAAAGCAGGCGCTGCGAGGAGCAAGGACGCTGACAAGAGTCTCATGACGACTAACGATATACCAGCGAAGCGAGGAGATGATGGGGATTCAAGAGGGTCTCCATGGCGAAACTCGTATATACCACCGCCTAAAACGTAGAGGCTCCGGGCCGGAAATGTCCGGTGGAGGTGGACTTTACTCAGGGTGGGGGGCAGTTTTGGGTGTGTGGGACGTGGCTGCGTGCTTACAAGGGTCATCGGCCACACCGGACTGGTACTACAGCATACCCGGGCTACTTCCAGAAGCAGTCAGTCCTCGAGACTCATGAGGTCTTGTTCTAAGCTTTGACGACTGTCCGGCGCCGGCGCAAGCGTCATGGCATGTGCTGCATTTCTAGTAGGCATCGTTGCTGACTATGTGAATTTTGTAGCGTTTGTTTATGTTTTCTCCCCGTTAACCCTCATCTAGACGACCTCTCGACTCACACCGGGCGAGTCACAGGCATGTCCATTAGATAGGTGATCGGTCGAACGTAGTATACTTTGTATGTTGGGCTTTATAGACATTGTTAAGACATGGAAGAGGTCATTGGTGTATGCGGGTTTTGGTGTCGTGAACTCGAAATTGGAAAACGTCTAGTACTGTCGGCCATTGGCAGAGTACATTGAGCCTATCTGTCCTCGATCAGCATCGGATGTAGGGACATTGGAAATCGGGCGACTGACCAAGCTCTGCTGATAGTACGATCCGCCTCCGCCGGATCCGGTGCCAGGGGGAGAAGAGCCCGCAGGTCCCTGATCACCCATAATCCCCAAACCGCCAAGGTTCGGCTGTTGCTGGAAGGTGGTCATCTGCTGACCAAGTTGAGAGGATAGGCGAAGAGGCTGGTGTCCAGGGTGTTGAGGCATATACGGCGAATCGATCGAAGGCGAGGCAAACTGCCAGGTCAGCGTACTGCATCCGTCATCGGCGGACAGACCGAGCTTACGGGGTTGAAGGGGTCCGAGGTGGGCGACATGACATGACTGTTGAAGGGCAACCTAGCTCGAGGGTGCGGCACAGGCGTGTGTCCATTCTTCCCAGGGGTCGGGGTGAGGTTGGGGTCGGGACTGCCCATATCGGATCCACCGCGCATCTGACCCAACGGCATGTTCTGCGGAACAAGCAATGGGGAGAGGTTCATGGCTTGCTGTTGACCCATCATACCCTGATGATGGTAGAAGGGATGAGGGGGTTGCTGTTGCTGCGAGAAGCCGCCGTACTGGAAGGGCTGCTGGTTGGCATGCTGAGACGGTCCACCGCCTTGCGAGCCATTCCACTGATTCCGGTGGCCAAGGGGTGAGGCTCGGACCGGACCAGCAGGGACAGGAAGACCGACAGCTTCGAGTAGTGATCGGTATGGAGGCGTGGAAGATGCTTTGATGTTGGGCAAGACCCGGCGAGCGGCATCGGTCATCATGGTCTTTTCGGTGGAAGAGAGTGTCGAGATGGCCATGATCTTGCCGATGACTTGTGCACCGTTATTGGCGTCACTGAGAATGTCGGTCAAGGTCTCGTCGTGAGGTGAAGTGAAAATGGCATTGATAAGAGCGGCGCTGGCTGACGGCTCGCTCGTTTGCGTAATGACTGAGTGCATGAGTCAAGGGCTTCAAGACCGGAAACATGGGCCACTCACTTCGTAAGACGGTCAAGGATGCGAGTTTGTGAGTGCACAGGTGGGCGATATGCGGAGTAAAGCGATTAGCAAGAAGGCCGTATCGCCCGGGAAGGTTGGATTGGTCGACAAGCCAAGTCAAGAGGAGGGCGCCGTTGGGGTTGGTTGCAAGCGGTATGGAATTGAGAATGATACCAGTTGAGATTCGTTTCTGTCCATTCAGTCAGCTTTGTATGGCAACGGCCAGCTTTCAGACTCACCCTCTGATACAGTGAAGTGTGCGGAGATTCCAAGCAGGTCCTCATGCACCTCGCTCCGAATCGGTTCTGCGCGATGTCCCACATTTTGTCAATCATGGCGTCAAAGACGTAGTCGGAGTAAGGACTGCCGAATCGCAAGGTGCCGGCGCACACGTAGTTACCGAGCGAGTCGCACATGAGCGGCGGGGCGTACCCCCTCAAGTGAGAGGTGACAAGGTGTCGTTCTTGATCGGTGATGCTGCACTCGATGATCTTTTGCGCGGCCCAAGTACCGTTCTTGTGCACTCCAATGGCTGCTAGGCTAGGTGCGATTCGGTGGAGCATCTCGAGTCGGAGATGAGGGGAACATCGCTCGAATAGTTTCTGAATGACCGTGTTCCCAATGTAGTCGGATGCAAGCTAACATCAGCTATTGTCGGATCAGACTGACTCACCTCGGCAGACTCTTCCATGATGTCTTGCGTGATGTCGTCGATCTCTTCCAGAGTACACTGACCACTGTCGAGGCGACGTCGCAAGTCCTTGAGCTTGGCAACGTCCGATCGTCGCCCGTAGCCAATGACTCCGCCAATTGTGGTATAGTAGCTGGTCGGAGGCCGATAGTCTGCATGACATCAGTCTCTGGGTTTGCCTGACGCGGCTGACACGGTGGAGACTTACCGGCAGCAGCCTTGACGTCAGGATCCTCATCCCTTCGTCCCGCGCTCAACACCTGCATGATCATCTGCTGCTCCGAGACGACACCACCAGCCGCCAAGCCCTTTTCGAGTACCTGCTCGTGCACTCCGTTCTTGACCATCTCCAGGACGAGCGGACTTCGATAATTCTCCAATCCACCTCCATCAGCTGAAAGTTGTTGTTCGGTCGAGACAGCTTTGGCTCCTTCGACATTGGTGAGTCCGCTCAACACCTGTCCGATCGGTGGGGAGCCCAGCCCGTCCTCCGGTCCACCGATGACGGGCGACTTGGTCTGCACGCGAGCGAAACCGATTTTGATGGGACCGATATCGCTGCCAAGGATCTCTCGACCGTTGAGTGCCGTTCGAGCAGAGACTGCCGAGTCAAGTCGTTCATAGTTGATGAAACCGCAGCACTAGCATCAGCACCTGTTGGAAGACGACTGAACTCACTTTTGCAGCAAGGACTCGAGCCGATTCGACGGGTCCAAAAGGCGAGAAGATCTGCAGAAGCGTGGCGGATGAAGTAGTGCCGGGAATATTGCCAATCCATAAAGCTCGAGTGGGCGATGTGCTCAAGTCGGCATTGTGTTCAGGAGAGTGGGGTCCGGCAGGCTCTACAGGAGGCGGGATGGCCACACCTCCGATCGAGCCATTGGTGAAGACCAGACCAGGTGGAGCTGGAGCGACGGTACTGGTGATAGGACCGTTGGGTGCCGAGTCAATCTTGCCGAAACCAATTCGGACAGGTGCGGTCTCCGACAGCGCCGCGACCTGGCCTCCAAGTCGGTTTAGAACGTCATCTCGAGCGCGAACAGCATCGGTGCGGTCCATGAAGTTCACAAAGGCGCATGTCTGACAATCAGCCCGCGCAGCAAAGCGAACACCCAGCATGACACTCACTTTCTCGGGGAGGAGACGGACACTTTCAATCGCACCATAGGGAGCAAAGACCTGGAGAAGAGCGTCGTTGGTGGCGTTGACATCGAGGTTACCGATCCAAAGACTCCTCGTGGGCATCTGTGGGGTAGCCGAGACTTTGTCGAAGTCGGGTGTACCGGTTCGAGAGCTGTGCGAGGAGATTGAGTGTCGTGGACCTCGACTAGACGAGCTTTCGCGGGACCTAGTAAGGTCTCGCTCCGAATACGAACGAGGATTGCTATAGCCGAAACCCATATTGGCTTCGATATGCCCCGTCGCGGGCGACTGCGGGATAGACGCCAGATATCCGCCTCCACTTCGGTTCGAGTGCCCTCTTCGCATCTGATTGTCCATTGAGCCTCCAACAGTAGTCGATCGAGGTCGGTTGGGGTCGCGATTGAAGATGCCTGCCGTGGCATAAAAGTGACCGTTATTGCCGTACGCGTTGTCGTACATTCCCAACCCCTCAATAGCCTGAGACAGCTCGTCGTCGGGTACTGCCGCTTGATACGGACTCTGCTCCCGACTGTAGGGTGCAGAGCTGGTCACAGATGGTCGGTATGGTCGTGCAAAGTTGGAGACCGTGGAAGCGCGGTTCCTGCTGGCCGGACCAGATTGAGCGATGGCCCGTTGTGCCTGTCTTCGCATCTCAGACATGGAAGCGGGCTGAGCAGCGTCTTCGCCATCTGCTAGACCCAGGTATCCCAATGTCGAGATATCGTCAGTGGTGAGTGAGCCGGTGGAGTCGGAACGGGTATACTTGAGATCTTCCGGTTGACCGAGCGGTGATCGCGATGGACCGGAATTGATACCCGGTGTCGATAGCCAGCCGTTACCGAATGGCGACGAGCCGTTTCCCAGTCCACCTTCGGGCATGGTCAGAGACCCGGAACGCATGCGACTGGAAGCTGGAGCATCAAGATTGGCAGCGGACGAAGTGGTATGGCGCAGAGCAGGTCGAGCGGATGCGGAAGGAGGATAAGCGGGGGAGAGAGCTGAAGTGCGGACAGGGGTAGCAGATGCAGGAGGCGTCGGAGTAGAATCATCCCCAGCTGAGCGTGAGTCTTGAAACGACGAAGGCAGAGTCCTGCAGACGGTCAGCTTTAGCTTCAAGCAGACGCCAAAGCCCACGGTCCAGCTTGACTTGGAACTCACCCAGCACGCGCTCGCCTGAAGCCGGAGGAATTGCCCTGCTCGTCCGCTTCTCCGGTGCTTGCCATCAGAGGCGCAGGAGGTGACACTTCACTCTCCATTATCTCCCTAGCTCGCTTCGCGTAGACGGCGCTAGGAGCCGGTGGAGGGGTCCTTCCATCTCTCTGTCCACCTGCGGTGTCGGGCGACAAGCTGGAGCGGTTGCCGTTCGTGATAGGCTTCGTGGGCGAGGGCATGTCGTGCACAATCCGACAAGGAAGTTGCGGGTAGATCAACTGCCCGGTATTCGTCGAAAGATAATGGCCGGGAGCGCACCGGGCAAGTGGAGGTGACTGGTCGTCGAAGCGGTGCGTGAAAATGGATGCGGTATGAGGCTATCTATGCTGAGAGCGGGTATGGATGATCGTGTACGACGTGCAAAATGGAATGAGCGGAGTCAAGCGCGCATGGACAAACGTTTCGGGTCGGAAGTGTGACAGAAAGGCAAGGAGGCAGGTGATGCAACGCCCCTTGAAACGGAGCTACGTCGTGTCGAAGATGCAGCGTCGTCGTGGGCCTCGTTGGCGCCAAACCTCGTGACGGTCGCGTGATCGGTCGTTGAGGTTGTCGCTATCCTTATAGTATGCTGGTCGTTAGATGATGATGATGATGGATTATACCGTGGTTGAAAGGTGTCTGTCTGGCTATCGATGCGCTCAGCTCGTCGACTGCGCTGTCCGGCGGTAATTCGCTTCGGCCTCTACCCCGCAGCGACCCCAGAACGATAACGTGGCAAGTGGCACCGCACCTCTTAACAATGTCCCGGTCATCGTTTCAAATGCATGCATGCTGTCAGCGGCAGCCGGACGAGCTACAAGGGACGGAGGCACTGAAGCATGATGCATGTGAATTCATTTTGCCTAGTAGTCTAGCTCGACCGATTTTGTAGAGTCGTGATCGACCTCCTTGCCATTGAGCTGGCTGACCACTTTGACTGCTTTCTCCAGTTCTAGCTTCACCTTCCCGCCTTTCCACGTCACCTTGGCGGTATTGTCACCACCCAGTGCAAGCTTGCTTTCTACATTGCCGAACAGACCCACCCTCGGCTCCCATCGCACTGCCGACCAGCCATTGCCAGCAGGCTTGACGCCAGCCACCTCGACTGGGTACTCGTACAGCGCCACGCTGCCCCAAGCATGACAATCGCTTCGGTATCGCACATCATCCTCTAGACATGTGCTCATGTTGTTCCGCAGCATATCGCGCCATGGTTCCCAGGCTCTCTCCCACATTTCCTCGTAGATACCGGCCTTCGAGAATGCCCGGAAAGCGTAGTGCATCTCCTTGAACGAGGCTTTGATAAACTTGTGATCGGGCGCAAAGGCCGTCCGGATCAGTCTTGTATGCTCTGACTTTGGCGCGATGTCGGCAAGCACAGCCCAGACTTGACAATGCTGCGAGACACGTGGAGTGACGTTGACGTCGGTGGTCGAGTCGGTGTAGAATGATCCGTCGTAGCAGTTCTTCTGAACAGCCTCAACGGTCCTTGATCGTCGCGTGGCGTACTCTTCCGCTAGACCCGGTCGACCGCAAGCATGACTCAGCTCGGAAGCTCGAGTCAGGGTGTAGGCGTATACCATACTGAAGTACGTGTGGGTGTTGGATTTTCGACCTGAGAGTGGTACGCCCGAATCCCGATGATCCGCCGTCGCCTCCCATTCGACAGTCCAGTCGACGTACTGCCACAGTCCTTCCTTGAAGCCCGACACCAGACCTCGGTCATCGATGTGAGCTTCGAAGTAACCGAGAACCCGATCGATGGCGGGCAGAAGGCTTTTGGCGAATGCTACGTCGTTGAAGAAGGTAAGATGGTCGTGGACCTGCATGACCCAAAAGAGGGCGAAGCCGACGATGATCTGTGCGTGATGCGAGGGGTATCGAGATTGAACGACACCTTCGGGAGTCATAGACGCTAGGAAGGCGAGGATCGTTTGACGCATGAGTCGGTCGTCACCGGAGTAGAGGTAGTGGAACATTCCTGATGACCTGGCATCTTGGGCGTACCTGTAGATCAGCAAGCGATACGGGAGCGGCGTCGAACAGGGACTTACTGCAGTTGCTCGAAGAACGGACAGTCAGAGTAGCCATCGAACATGCAGTTTCGCAGGGTCCTCAGACTCATATCCCAGATCGCCTCGCTCTCCTCATTGGCCTTCCAGCTGCCCTTCGGCTCCAGCGGGTAGTTGGTCTGTTGCGCTTTGAACGAGTTCATCGTTAACCCAGCTGGTCCAGCCTGTACTTCGAGCACGATATGCCGGAAGGTCCTCCACCAGAACGGCTCGTAGACGAGAACTTTGTCACCAGGCAGAGAAGAGATGTCGATAGAGTCGGATGGCCCGAAGAGCGATCCCTTCTCCGAGTCCAGTCGGTCGCCCTTGTTTCTGGCCCAAGGGTATGGCTTCGCATTGGGCTTCTCAACCGGAAGGCCCTCATATCCCTCTGAGTAGGTGAGTCGCATGGTGGACCCGGCGGTCTTCGGTCGATCGAATGAGGAATCGAGGAAGGCAGTCGAATGGCATTCAGCCTGCAGCTCGAGACGGTGCGACGAGAATGGAGGTAGTTTGATAGAGCCCTTGCCGGTGAGCACTTGCTCCCAGGCAGATTGCGACTCGGTGCTGTCAATCTTGCGAATGGTCTTGACGTCCAAAGCGGACTCTTCCGGCATTGGGATGATCCGGGGTTCCAGACGCCAAGGAAACTGCTCGCCATTACGGTTCCCGAACCCAGCGGTACCTGTGCCGACGTAGAAGATCGGCTTGATCCACGAACCCGCCTTGATCGGTTTGACGTCCTCATAGACCTAACGATCAGCACCCTGGCCCTCTTCTAGGCGACACAGGGCATGCACTTACGTGGAGGAACGCATCGTGCGGGCTACCGACCGGGAAATGAATCCCTTCCTCTACCTTGGCGTCCCAATCCCCGCTCATCGACAGGTCAACACCACCAGCTTCACCGATGACCGTGATACCCGGCGTCTTGGTCCTCGCAAACGGCACCGCAACGCCATTGGTAGGGTAGAATCGGATGACTTTGAAGATGACCTCGTTCTCTCCCTTCTTCAGCCATGGAGCGATATCCAGCGTGTCGTAGTACCACGTCTCGGGTGATCCGCGCGTAGGTCCGACAGCCGTTCTAGCTTCGTTGATGATGAGCTTGTATCGAGTATCGGCGGTGCAGCGGATGACGGCTTCGGAGGGGACAGAGTCGAGGTGGAACGTCCGTCGAAACGTGACTACTTTTCCAGCTTCACCTTGCTCGGGCGCGTCCCTCCATCCTGGTACCCAGGCCCAATGACTGTTGAGTTCCGTGATCTCGCTCATCTCGTTGTGGTACACCGTAGCGAGGCAAGATTGGTGGTGCGTCTGCTTCGATCCGGGGTCTTGTTATACCCCATCTCCAGGCCGGGGGTGCTCGGCGGCATAGAGCCAAGAATCTTCGGGAAAAGATCATACCGAGTGCGATCCCGTCAATACGCGAAGTTCGGGTGGGGTAACACGGGTGCATGAACACTTCTTTGCCTGTCGGTGCTGTGACTAGGGCAGGCGGTCTCCAAGGCAACTGACTGGCATTGCAGAAGAGTGAGGAGTAAAGCAGATCGGGAGCGAGATGCAAGAAGACAGAGAAACCGAGCAAACCCTTTCTCCTGCGCGCCCACTACGGAAGTCTGTCAGTCGACGTCGCTTTCTGCTCTTTGCCCATACATCGCTTTACAAGTCTAACTCCGACTTGGCAACCTCTTTTGCGAGGGGCAGCTCCTGGCTCATGGCCGTCCCGCTCAGCTCGCCATGCTTGTGAGCCCATACAACGAGGGGTGGCCGGCTTCTGACATAAACGGAATTGTGACGTAGTCTGGCCGCTTCTTGATGATCTGCGAAGGCGAACTGATGTTGACGTCTGACGATCATCTGACATCGCTGCGGTACTCAACAATTCAACACTATGGCACAAGGCGAACACGCTGCTCAAGGTACGTCTGAGAGCTAGTACGGAGTGGATGGAGCTGAACGGTCATTAGGACTCGGCGACAAGACCAGGGGAGCTGCCAACTGTGAGTCTCGCTTCATCCGGCAGAGATGCTCAAGTGCGGTACTGACCACTTAGTCGCACATGGTAAGTCTGTATCTCTCAACCAAAGACAGTCTCTCAAGTAGGGGTTGTAGGAAGTGGAGAAGCTTTACGAGGCAACATCAACTCTTTCGTCGATGATCTCGGTAAACAAGCGACCGATCATTCGGGCAGTTCTGGAACGCATAAGGGCGTAGGCGACAACTCGTCCGTCAATCCCGGTCTGCACAGCGGCACCGGACACTCGACCCTGAGTAACCCTCATGGCGCCAATACTGTTGGAGTGGGACATGCAGCTGGACAAGGAGGTGCTTCCAGGGAGGTGCAGAACGACGTCGAGAACAGGGGCGTGGCGAACCGAGGAGTGGAGGAGATGCAGGCTGGGCTGAACGCTTTCCAGAAGAAGTAGAGAGTTGGGAAAAGCAAGAAGATCAAGAGTCGGTGACTGTGACAATTGACATGCAGAGGATGTAGCGATTACTATTGGCGAGATGGCAAGGTCTGCAGCATTTGCCAGCCGCTATGCGTCTCCGACGAGCGGAAGCTTTGCCAGGAGCATCTTGACCGCAATCTCAAATAGGTAGTCCAGGCATTCTGCCTGCGTCTTCGCCTGTTCCCAAGTATTGCCTGTACCTCCATCAGTATTCCGCCATCATTTGCACGATCGAGAGCAACAAGAAGCTCACCCCAAACGTAGACACCGTGTCTCCTGACGAGTATAGCCGCGGCATCAGGATACTTCTCCATCGCCTCTGCCATGCCCGATGTCAAGTCTTCTTCATCCGCTGTGTTCTCAATGATTGGCACTTCGAGCGTGTCGAAGAAGCGGAGGGTCTTGCCGTGTCCACCTAGCCGGACGCCCTTGATCATCTCCTGGTGCGATATACGGAAGCTCTTGGCGTCACGAGGGAGCAGAAGAGTGAGCATGACTATCGCGTTCAGCTCAAGGTTCCGAGGTAAGGGTCTCGTCCGAGCAGTGACTCACCGGCGTGTTGAGAATGGGTGTGAATGCAAGCGCCAGCATTACGCATGGTGAAGGCGTTCCAGAACAGTGGGGTACACGCCGACTCCTTCAAACCCTGATCCAGTCAGTCTGTGGCTCTGAAAACGAGCAATGAGCACTGTCATCTTGAGTCACTTACCGCCTGTCGGGGTATACGGAGAAAGTCTCGCTTCGAGCCGGGTTTCGGGACGGACGACTGGGCAAAGGGCAAGACAAAGATATGTTCCGGCTTGATCCTCTCCTTCTGGACACCAGACGGTGCGAGGTAAACATGCTCGCCATGTCGAATACTGATACCTATAGAACAGGACTTAGTGGCTGTCCAGCTCGGGTGCAGAAGAGCATGACCTACCTCCTCCGGTACCGGTGACCCAGCCCAGCTTGTAGAACTCGCGGCACAGCTCGCAAATCATATTGGCTGGGTGTTCTGGATCATGGCTCGAGACGAGGTCGTCTCTGTTGTCGTTGGTCGACGCCATGTTGTCTGAGATGAGCTTTAGAAGTGAGAGTGAACGTTTGTGACCTACCTACTTTTTGACTGACGCGATGTGGAGGCTGATTCTCGGTCATGACCACGTGGGAGCGCTTGCGCTGGCTTGCTGACAGTAAGCAATCTACGCACAGATCGCTTTCTTGGTCTCCTGCCTCTGTGTCAGAGATGTCAGCAGCGAGCAGAAACGTAAAGGACGCTTCGGGACGCTTCGGTTGTCTTTTTCGCAGACTCAGAGGGCTGTGATGACGCGTAGAAGCAGGTAGATGCATGTATGCGTGGTATCAAACAGATTGGGTGGAACATTCCTGACCTTCGCCACAAGGGCAGGCCGGGATTGACAACTAGTTTCCTCATCTTCGACCGAGCCGGCCATGAACCAAACAGCGAGAAGCATCTGCCCAGTGAGACGGTCGCGTGGCGTCTAGACAGCTTGGCGTCTGGTTCAGGTCCACTTTGTAGCCTGTTTGTACCAACAATACTCGTTTACCGTTCGGAGAGGGACGTAAGCCCATCGACAAAGGTTGAGAAACACTGGGGTGGGAATGGCGTAACAAGGGGGAGGGGTCGCGTGATCACTCGTCGTCGCCGCCTTCGCCTTCACCTTCATTATCGCTGACGCCGGCCGTCGTTCGCTTTTGCCTGGTGGGAAGTCGGACTCCTTGTTTGGCGAAATGGCGGGTCAATTCGGTCGTGGGGATGACACCGGGGAACCGCTTGGCCGAGCTACAAAGGGCAGTAAGCAAAACATAGTTTACCCCTGATCAATGGAATGGTGACGGCGAGACTCACAAAACAGTGAAAGGCGTGCTGTACGTTTGAGCGAGCACATTGACCTTTTCGCCCGATACCACAGACTGCCTCATCAAGCTGGAGACTCTCGTCAGTAAGTCGATCGAAACTCGATCATACTAGATAGCGATAGAGAACTGACGAGCTTAGATCCGTCAAGGTGAACTTGAGTGTGAAGGTGCCTTCGGTCCGGACGCCTAGGTCGTGCGCAAAGAAAAACAATCCCGTTCGACCATCTTCGTCCTGCAAGCGCTGGCAGGCAGCACAGAGCGAGCCGACTAGGACTCGAGAGTAGTTGGGCGGCGCGAGGACGGAGGAAGCGTTGGACAAGCGGTGCTGATGTGTTTGGCGAGGGGAAAGGTAGACAGAGCGTGGATCTCGATCACCTCGACTCGTCGGGTCGAACGTTACGTGTCCGTGTCCGGCTGTCGTCGGCCGTTCCCAGTGATACGCTGGGTGCTTGTCGTGTCCGCCTGCACCGCCGCTGAACGGACGATCATAGCTGCTACTGGGCGGTCGATCAGATCCGTATCCAGTCAAAGGTCTATCGGTACCCGTCAAAGGCCGCTCGAATGGTGGTCCAGCTTCTCGAATCGGAGTCAACAATTCCGAAGCTACACTCGACATCGAGTCCTTGTGTCGCGGTTCAGATGTCGAAGCCGTTGACGAGCTGTACCATGGACCCGTGCTCGAGCTGGAAGTGGGTCGGCCAAAGGGATAGTAGTCGTGTGACATGACGTGGGAACTGGACGAGGATGAATGGGTATCGCGAGTGGTGGTAGGTCGCTCATTCAATGCGGGCAAGGTGAGTCGAGACGTTGATGACGATGAAGAAGAAGGGTCTTCGCGATCGAGCAGGGTGATACTTGATATAGGAGGAAGGGTGTATGCCGATCGATCGGGTGAAGCGAGACGTCGGCGTGTTGCATGACTATCTTCGGCAGGAGAACGAGTCGATGGCGCTGTGGTTGGGCGTGAGGGATCGATATGTGATGGTATCGGTTTAGTGAAGCTTCTGCCGCGCATGGTAGAGGGTCGTGAGGGTGCAGGGGGTGGTGGAAGTGGGGCAGAGCTAGACCAAGCACTAGCGGGTGGCAAGGTCCGGCTCACGGGTCTGGCATGAGGTGACAATAGAGGTGACAAGACAGATGGGTAATGAGATCCAGCTGACTCGAGTCAGTCGATCCGCACCGCACGAGCCGACAACCAAAGGGTCCAACAGAGGACAACCTATACTCACGGGTTATCCGATATGGCGGTCCGGGCCATCCGGTCGATTGTGAGGTGCCCGGCCGAGACGTTTGCTCCGACATGGTCCTCGTTGGCGAGTCGGCGCGAGACGAGCCTTGTGAGGATGGGTGCATGACGACATTCTTCTGCCGATCACCATCCGCTGACCAGAGGTCCACCATCAAGACAAGGAAGTTGACACTGACGAGACTGATCATCAGCCGTCCGCTGGAAGCTGGCATACAACTCGAAAGGATACACACCTCGGATCGACTAGCTGGCCTGCAGCGTTGCGGACCCAAAGACGCAGGATAGGTGGCGGCGAGAGCGGGCGGCGATCCTAATTGGCTCAGCCTTGCCGTCCGATAACATCCCCAAGCGGGCACTAACTTTATCGCCAAACCCACACGCCCTGGCCCGCTGAGGCTGCTGGACGATCTCCAACGAGTACGTCCTGCACTCCCTTTCAGCCGCTTGCCTCATTATGCAACTATACTGGGAACTGGACTGACCATTCTTCAGTAGACGCAACCGCGGGTGCCTCGCGTTCTTCGACTTTGGCACGCCGGCGCGGCGATGACGACCGGTTGTCTCTTGCACGTGCACTTGGGACTGACCGTACATCGCGAGACGACGAGCGCTTCCGCTTACTAGGTCCCGCCATCATCGATGACAATGACGAGGGACCCGGATCTCCTGCAGTCGGAGGCGACTTGGGAGACCGAGTGTTTCGTCTCGACATCCGCCTTTCCAGCCGCCTTAACCACTACGGTCCACGTGGTCTCTCCCCTTCCCCTTGTCGGTGTTTCTCTGACTGAGGTCGGGTAGGGCGGAGCTAACGGTGTGCAAAGCGCTGATCACCGTTAACTTTGCTTGATGTAGTGACGATGCTCTCGGACCGACTGATCATCAGGGTGAAGGTTGCTGCCGGGCGAACGAGATCGTTACCATGTTCCGATTGAGAGTCGATGGTATTGAAGGTGGCTGTCGACTGTCAGCTCGCCGCCAATTCGGTTGGTTGCGTGGTGGAGCAGGACGATGATAAAGGCAGAAGAGAACAGGAGGGGGTTGATGTGGAGCTCATGCTTCCGCAGCGGCGAAGAAGGGTGATTTCGCAAGCAAGATTAGCGAAGTTCAGTGGAGCGATGAAGGGACCGTGCCTCTGCCATCGAGCCTCGCAACTCAACGAGGAAACGGTGAGTGCCTTTGGGGATATTTGTGGGATTTGGTGCCTGTATAGGCAGCTGTCCGCTGGAATCATGTCCTAGCTTCTGGACTGGTGTGGTCGAGCGTCTCCAGCCGAGGGCGAACCTCGAGGCGAGGTGGAGGATTGAGACCGACGGCAACAGCCGAGGCAAGGACAAACTGGTGGAATGGTAGGTGTGCCACATCGCCCATATCCGACTTGACTCCCCTTTCATCCTTCATCGCCTCCCCTTCCTATCGCATGCACTGGATCAAGCTCAATCTCGTCCCCGCACCCACCGTTCTCTCATGCGTCATCGCTGCGAGCGCTGGACCCGAGGTGATAGCCTCGCGGACTATAGCCTCCCTTTCCCCCCCAAAAGCTCTGATCGAAAACCGCTCGGACCGACGGGATGATCACTTGAAACTCGACTCACCGTTATCTGACAACACCTAATATGACCCTTCTACTTCTTGCCTTATCGAGCTTCGCGTCGTCCAGCAAGTCGTCAATGGTCGACGCCGGTCCGTCACCACCAGCCAAGATAGCACCGGGCCTGGAAGTTATTGGGTTTTGACCACGACTCTGCTTGTCCTTTATCTCTTCGGGGGAATTTTCCCTCGATGTCGCAATCTCCCTTTACTCTTCTATCACTTCACAGCGATATTTCCAGATTGGTCGAGACACCGACTTCCAGCCCGCTTCGACCAGTGCGATTGAAGGAGGTACGTGGGAAGGGTCGCAGGGAATTGAATAGGGTGATGAGGGTCGTCGATGAGTCTGTATGGTTGGGCTTTCCACGGCGTATCGCTCGACAACTGTGAGTGTCCTTCTTTCCGTCCGGGCGAGTCGTCTTCTCGACTAATCGGCGTCTAGTCGAGATCTCTGATGATCCAGGTAAATGGGTGTGAACTGCAGTTGAATCAGCTCATTACCCTACAACTAGGACGTGACATAATGCGTCCGGCCAGACATCAGGAGGATCTTTGGCAATTGATCGCGCATGAAAGGAAGGTGATCGGCATGATGTGGGGTTTTAGCGTCGTGCGAGATCATCGATGAAAGGGATGGTGGGGATAATGTGTGAGTACAGATCCATCCTGGGCATAGGCAGAGTTCGAATGAAGGGGGGAGGTCGGACTGGAAGACCCGGGGTATAGGATATCGGAGAAGAAGCGAATGATTCTCGCGTATGGGCGATGATAGGGATAGTCCGAACCGTCGTCCGAGAAGATTGAGGGGTGCTGATCGATACAGAAACATTTGATCCTCCTCATCTCCTCATTCCGACTTCGTATCGGTCCCATCGTCTGCCGGCACCTGGCGCCTTGATCCTAATCCCCTTGCTTCCTTCGACGTGATCGCCCTTGCATCTCGCAATGTGATCCGCGTGTCCAGCCAATCACTCCTCAAAGCTCTCTGCCATTGCGAGCGATGCATGCTCCTACAGTCCGCCTGGATCCACACTGCGGCCCTTTCCTGACCCCCCAGTCCCTCCATAATTGTGGTTCCTCTCCGCTCCCGTCCGCCCACTCAGACGATCTGGGCTGCGTCTGCGCGTTTGTGGGGAGGTCTGAGCGCCAGTTGCAACTCGGGAAAGCTTGCACAGGCCTATCCCTTGTCTGACATCCCCTCTTGACTGATACTCCACCCCAGTGGCTGTCGAGCCCGATCCTGACACCCACATCTTTCCAAGCCCATTTATCTCGTACTCACCTATACTGTGTGCCAATGCCGAAGCTGGCGTCAAGAATGATGCTGTCTTCGACCCCGAGTCGGCAAGGAACGAAGACGGGTAAGATTATGTTGTAATTCGAACGAAAGACCGAAACCCGAGCGAGCGCCGGCCGTCTTGTACTTGCACCACCTCGAATGCGATGTCGGACCGTGCTGTATGATACCTCCAGCGCTGTCTACTTATGTCAAGTCGACTAATGTATCAGGAACCCATCTAGTCAAGACACGTTATCCTGGATAACACCCTAGATGTCGAGGAATATCTTGGATGTCTCGAGAGAGATGTTTTACTTTCCTCGTGTCGTTCGTTTGCTTATCGGGCCGGAAACCCTCGACTGTGCGTGTTGACGTTGTTGTCCACCAAGTAGTCGGACGATGGACGGGGACTACCGGAAGATACGTTCTCGGTGGCTGAGCTAGCAAATTGCTGAGGTGGAGTAATACGGTATATTCGCATGCTGTGGTCGAGGTCGACGCGAGAGCAAGGGCAAGGGCAAATGCCAATGGGTATCTGTCTGTACCTAGTAATTGCATGACGAGTAAACAAGCCGACCTGAACTGACCATACTGTGGGTCCGGTGCCAAATATCGTTTAAACAGCAACCAGTCCGGGTTCCTCCTTGGACTAGATCAGGTCCAGAATCTCACTGTCCACCAAACAGGCAAGCAGGAGAGATCCAGGGAATGAAATCAAGCAAGGGAAGTCAGCTATTTGACGACGAGAAACCACGTAAAATAGCGACTTGCATCCGAATGTCGTAGGCGTATCGACAGAGTGACTGACCAATGGAAAGTGCGTTACTTTATAGTTTGCACATTTCAAGTTCCTAAGCTAAACATTCAGGATCAGCTTTGCCTAGAATCAAGCGAGTGGGGGAAGTGCTCATATGGGCTCGTGGGTTTGCCTCGTGAAGGGGAAGCGACACAGCAGGCGCTCGACTGCAAAGACTCAATTTGCGATGAGAAAGATTCGGATATCAGCACAGGCATTCATCCGTGCCATCCGTATGTATATACGGTGTCTGAAAGTTAGGTCGGAAGTCCTATACTCGACATTGGAAATGAGAAAGTCCAACGCATCACTGTCTCGCGATATGAATCGAGTGAAAGCGTGTTATCGTGCATCGGGGCTCGCTGTCAAACGCGATGCCTACTAAAAGACAATTGCCACGTAGAGGCAGTCATGTATGCCCAGAGCCCATGCCTTCCACTCCATGAGCAACGGTCATTGCTCGCCTTCGTGAAGATCTTTCTCACCAGGGTTTGTCAGCACCGTTCCGATCACGGTCCAGAGACGTGAGGTGTCTTTTAGTTGCGTTGTCGTCGAAGCATACCTGTGATAATGTGACAATTGCGCTGGTCCTGAATCCGGGGAGCTTAGGCTCCCCGCTTTGCTTGGTATTCCGACTCCTCTTCTCTCCAGCCACCTTTGGATTGCATACGACGAGGGCTTACCCCCCATCTTGAGACCTGAGGAAAGACGCTTACCCCAGTCTGAAGTTTTCAGCTATCCAGCATGCATCAGGGCAAGTGACGATCCCGCTCTGACGCTATGGCGTTTTTGGGTCCAATCGTCCTCTGAGCTTAGCATAGCATTTCGATCGGTAGTGAGTTCACAAGTGACTGATCAAAAAGACCAGCTAGACATCATTCATCCTCCTTCTCTTCATTCCGACCGACCGACGACTCAATACCGAACACGGCGAGTGAAAAATCGACGGCGTCGAGGCGCAGAGACCTCCCCACCCCGAAAGCTACATCGCTATTGTTCTCCGAGACCAAGTGGCGTTTAAACCTTGTTCGAGGCGTTACCGCTCTTCTGGGAACCCGGTTTTTTTGTTCGGATCCCCTTCTAGCGTCTGCCGATCCTGCACATCATCGAGCACGAGAGGTGGTGGGTACATAAGAACTTGGAAGCATCCTTGCTCAAGTATAATACCCACTCCCCAACTTCGCTGTCGACATCGTCCGAGATGCTGCTTTCAACGTTGATCATTGCCTTGGTCTCGCCGGTATGGGCGCTCCCGACTCCCACGTTCGACTTCGACCCGGAAGCTGCGCTGGTGCGGAGTGCGTCGCAGGGTGGAGAAGCAAGGAGCAGCCGGATCGCACGCCTGGCAAGGACTGTCCAGTGAGTCTCCTGCCTACTTCTAGCGTCCTACCTGACTGACATGCCAGCGATGCGCAATGCACAGACCAACTCGGCAACGCAGTGTCATTCGGGCGGAGCGGGGAAGAAGATGTGACGTGTGGGTCTTTCTCAGTCCGATAGCTTCGAATGGTGAGGTTGACTGACGGTACAGGGCAAATTCTTCATCAGCCGGAAAGCGACACATACACTCTCGCTTTCGCTTCTCCTCCTCCCGAAGACCTTCTCGAGCTCCTAGCATCCGTTCCACCCCAGACAGATGGATCCCACCTCACACCACTCCCTTCCGCCTTCATTGGCAAGTACCACATTATCGACCGGCCATTGATATACGCCCCATACGCGCCGTACCTCAACACCGTCATGGAAGCAACCGACGCACTGTCAGCTTTGATCAAACCTCGATCGACTGTATCATTCTGGCTCTCATCTGCCATATCCATCTTTGGCCTCCCAACCCGTTCGGCGTCCGCTACACCCGAGGTCGAAGTGACAGGCCAAGGATTAGGATCAGTCCTGGCTCTCCTCTCGGCCATCCGTCTATCCGCCCAACACCCGACTGTACCTATTGAGGGCACGCTGTTCAGTCTGCCTAAAGTTGGTGATCGGGCTTTCGCGACTCTCGTCGATGAGATGATAATTTCCGGAAGGCTTCGACTCGAACGGATAACTAGCGGGAACGACCCTATTCCTTCGCTGCCCCCACCTCACTACGGACTGCAACATCCGATGTCCATCTCCGAGCAGCACCTCGAGTTTGACCATGCTTCTTCCCTTGGTCGTGGTCCGATCGAAGATGCGTATGGACCGTATGAGGGTATCATGATTGGCCTAGACTGCTGAAGGACGGGCGGAACGTATAAGAGAACCAAAAGGCCACCCTTTGAACCTAGGCTGGCGCCACTGTAGCATAGAATTGGGCTTATAATCATCGGTCATCTTGATGACTTCACACTCATTGTAGCGCTGCACTCGGCTGAATGCATCGAGCACTGGAACCTAACCTGCGCTGTACGCTACAACGATATGCGATATCGGTTCGCAAAGTATGCAAGCGTGATGCTGGTGACAGCACACTGACCACGATCAGCAGTTGCCTCCCGCCTACGTTGCCTCTTCCTTGGCGCCAGCGGGCCGAGCGACCTTGACAGGTGTAGCCTTTTCCTTGCCCGCCTCATCTGCTCTTGACACGTCATCCGCCTCCTCGACTTCCTCTACCGTGTCTGGTCGAGTCGCATCTCCAGCTTCAAACTTGTTTCGCAATTTAGTCAAGAGCGATTTGCGAACTTCCTTGGCGGTCTGATCGTCCTTCGAGCCCGGTTCGCCGTCCAGCGTGATTTCCTCTCCGCCGACCGCATCGTCAAGCTGCAGCTTGGTCATGCCAATATTCAACATGTCCTCCTATGAACCGTCAGACTCAACTCTATGCGCAACACCAGATATTGCAAGTGGACTCACGTCGATGGAGTTCTCGGTGATGAGCTTGATGACTTCCACTTCCTTCTCTTGACCGATTCGGTAAGCTCTGTCGGCAGCTTGGCGATCATTGTGGGGGTTGAAGTCTTGATCGTAGATCACCACGACCGAGGCAGCAGTGAGGTTGATGCCGACTCCGCCGGCTTTGGTAGACAGTAGGAATACAGTGATGTCCGCATCATCGTTGAACTCGTCGACTAGACCTTGTCGCTCGTCCGTTCTCGTCTGACCGTCCAGACGGGTGTACTTGACGCCCAAGTGAGTCAGAGCGACCTGCAGAATATCGAGCACCATCGTGAACTGGACACAATCAGCAGATGTCACCGAATGCGTACTGAGCAGACCTGAAGCTCACCTGAGAAAACAATAGCATCCGCTTGTCTTCCTTCTTACATCGCTTGATTAGGCGCTCGAGCGTAGCTACCTTGCCGCCCTCCATAAACGCCTTGGCGTCTAATGCGAATTTGCGTATTTGCTGAGGTATCAGACCGGATCGGGTTGAGAAGGACGTTCAGAGTACTTACTGTGTAGTCGCTAGACACGCAAAAGTGATGCAGCTCGGCATCGCTCATTACTTCTAGATCCTCCACCACATAATCGTAGTTCGAATCGCACCACGTCGGGGTGTTGAGACACTCTTTTGCGATCTGACGGATCTTCTTGTCGTCAAACAGTCGACGGAAGAGCAATGGATGACTAGCCGCTTTCCGCAGGTCCATGATGATATTCGTAGAGTTCCCAGCCGGATTTTTGACATCTTCTTTCTTCTTTTTGCCTGATGCAGCTTTCGGCTTGCCGGTTTGCTTTTCGTCATCATTGGCCGCCTCTGCCTCTAGCGCAGTGTCGTCCAGCTCTTCTAGGATCTTTTTCGATCGACCCATAGTCTCGCGGTAAAGCTTCGCTTGAACAGTTGTCATGGGGCAATGCTCGACCGACTCGATCTTTGGCGGTAATGATAGCACATGCGCTTTCCGCCGCCGGAGGACGAATGGAGTGAGCAAGACACGAGCTCGAGAGACACGCTGTTGGGCGAGAAGGTTGACTTGAGGGGCTTTGAACATGGCACGTAGGTAGTCTTCAGCGTCGGCGAAGGTGTCCTTGTGGATGAACGTGAGCAGCGACTGGTTGATCAGTAAGGCGCAATGGTGTCTGCATTGTTGTGAACACTTACGATAAGCTCGTTGAGGTTGTTCTGCAGTGGGGTACCAGTGAGCAGTAACCGCCAGCGAGGCTTGATCGAGATCAGGTCTTGGTAGCCCTTCGAAGCGCAGTTCTTGAGCTTATGACCTTCATCGTACACACAGGTCTGGCAGTCAGCGACGACCGCTGATGACCGCATTGTCAATCTGCTCACCTGAAACTCGATCTTCCTGCGGAAGAAACTCAAGTCATCCTGCGACGCCACTTGGGTGTAGGATGTCAAGACGACTTCGAGATTACCCTTTCGAAAGCGCTTCTTGAGATGATCACGGATCCCCGCTCGTTCCGCTTGCGATCCATAGTAAGATTCGACATCGATCTCGGGTGCGAAACGCTCAAATTCTCGATGCCAGTTCTCGAGTGTGGAGGCTGGGACTAGGACAAGATGAGGGCCAGCGATGCCTTTGTCCTTGAGATGAGCCAAGAAGGCGATGACCTGTATTGTTTTGCCGAGACCTGTGGTCGTCAGTACATCAAAGCGAATCTTAGCCGGACAGTAATAGGGCACTCACCCATCTCATCGGCCAAGATACACCCGATCTTCTTCGACCATAAGAGGTTTAACCAGTTGACACCGAGTAGCTGGTAGTCCTTCAAGACGGTGCCCTCACTCAACAACGACGGTTGCGTTTGGATGTATGACTTCAAGACTTTGCGTTTACGCTGATCCGTCTCATCCCGTAGGAGTTCCGAAACTTTGGCGACATCGACCTTGACGTCGTTTAGGCCGTCCGAGCGAGGTGTACCAACCACACTGTCGTTTGTCTGGGACGCGGCGCGCCAGATGGCCAGCGCGTCGGCGACTTCCTTGGCGATCCGTTCGCATTGCGTCAAACAGTGATCGATCTGGACGTATCCCTCCATGATCTCCTCATATGACTCGAACAGCTTGAAGGAGACGCCTCGAGCTTTCGTGAGCTTGTGTCGCACTTGGTCGACATCCGCATAAGGTCGATGCTTAATGATCGTAGCGGCTTGTTCGGCATTACATGCTAGAGCCAGGTCAGATGGTGTCCCTGCAGGTTGACACTCCTGCAGAACTCACCGATAGTGCCCGTCAGCTCGTCGGCAGTCTGATTGTTGAAGGCATCTAGTGCCACTGCCTCGGGATCCATGACCTCCTCGTTCTTGCGCTTTTTTCTCCTTGGGCCGTCTTCATCCGACCATTCCATCTCACTTTCAGCATCGGATAACTTACCCTCGGACTCCGAGTCCGAGGCATGCTTCTTCTTGCCGTTCGTCCCACGCTTCGCATAGATTGCCGAGTTTTCGTTCTTCCTCGGTTTGGCAACATGCACGGGCGGTTTTGGTACTGTTGTGTGCAGCATGGGCACGGGGGCAGGCGAGGACATGGGCGATGCTGACACTATCGTTGGCGCTGAAGGTTTACCGCTGGCATCTAGCACTTTCATCTCCTCGAGCAGCCGCCGACGATCGTTCGGAAAGCGGCGGAGGAGTTCGAGGATCTGTGGACGCTTGACATTACGATACTGCGAGAGCGAGCGTAAGATGAATGCCTCGGTGCCGGTAGCGGTCGATGAGGACGCTTGGGCAGCGGCGATCAGACTGGGCGTACGACTTTTCTGCGACGACGTTGGTGTAGATGTAGCATCTCGCTTGATACTCGGCGTGGAGGGCTTGGCAGGACTGTCGAAAAGGTTATCGAGTGACGGTGTCGACTTTTCGTAAGAGAGCGAGTTTCCGCCATTCGCGTCCCGTTGACCTTCGTCTGTGCGCCCATTGATAGCTTTCATGACAGCCTCAGGACTACCGCTGGGTTTCGCAACGCCATTGGGATTTGTGTTTCGAGATAGATTGGATGATGGGATGATATTGACCCGACTTGTGGCAGTGTTGCTGGGAAACGATGCCGTTGATGGCGAAGGCATCCCAGGTGATGAGGGGGGTACGAGCACAGTATGTTCCGGTGATGCAGGCAGTGCAGGCGACCCTTTGTTTGCTCCGATCCTTCTAGCTTTGAGAGCTTCGAGTTGCTCCTACATTTCGTCAGCGGCCAATACATCTAGATCTATTTCGTTAGCAACCTACCCTTCTCCTGTCGACGGCTGACATGATTGATGATCTATGACTTGGTGAATTGGTGGTACAAAGGATCCGAGCAGCGCAGTTCGGTATTTGTTGCTATTCGTGCTCGATGGGAGTTTGATCGTAGGATATGATTAGATGGACATGACTTGGGTGGACAGTATACTTGGACGTCGGTAGAGATGGACGAGATGGTAACCACCTAGACGCGTCTTGAGCTTGTCGCCTGCCTAGATTTTGATGATCGGAACATGAGTCAATGGATTGTTGCCACGTGGTACACATCTTTCCTTTGGCTCGTGAACCCTTTAAGTGGTCCTTCCCCTTTGATTACCGGGGCAGCTTTAGCTTTCCTTTCCCTTGGCTCTCGCGCGTTGATGGTGCTTCAAAACCTCCTGCAACCAGCCAACAGTTTCCACTTTCCTTTCCTTACAGACATTTGTTTTTGCCTCTCTTAATCACACACCATCTTCTCGTCGCTTCTCGACCCCTCCTCCTCGTAATCGCTCGCATTCCCACACTCCTTTGCCCAATATGAGCTCCGCCATCGATCATCGAAAGAACAACTTCAAGGGGAAAGCAAACTTTTCAGCCCAAGAAGTGAGCTTCACGCGACCATGACGCGGTGGTGGCCACAAAGCAGTATAAGCTGTCTTTCGGCCATCACATGCGATTTTGCATCTAGAGTGACGCTGACGATGTCTAGCTTCGAAGGAGAAGAGAGCAGGAGCAAGTGGAGATTCGAAAGCAAAAGGTCTGTGCTCTCCGTCCTTCGTACTTTGCGTTGTCGACCATTGCTGACAGGTCGACAGCGGGAGGAATCGATCGCCAAGCGAAGGAATTTCCAGCCAGTCGAGGATGAGCTCGAGTCGGAAGATGAGGCCGAGGTGCCTGGAGGATCGCTCTCCGAGACTTTACCGGCTATGCTGCAGGCTATCCACAGTGACAGCCCCGACGCTCAGCTGGATGCGACGATGAAGTTCCGAAAGTGAGTAGTCAAGCACCCCTCTTGGCCCAAGCAGCGTCGTTTGGCTCGGATCTGATACATCAGATTGCTATCGAAAGAGAAGAACCCACCAATCGACAAGGTCATCGAATGTGGTGTCGTGCCCAAGTTTGTCCAATTCTTGACAAACGACGGCATCAGCATGCTCCAATTTGAGGCTGCTTGGGCTTTGACGAGTAGGTCGCTCGCTAAAATGTCGTGCGAGAGGATGCAGCTTACCCTTTAGACATCGCATCGGGTACTTCGGAACACACGCAAGTCGTCATCAACGCCGGTGCCATCCCCCATTTCGTCCGTCTGCTATCCTCGCAAGTCCTCGATGTGCGCGAGCAGGCGTGAGTCTTTTCTTACCATCGAGTCAACTCCCGGCTGACACCCGACAGCGTCTGGGCTCTCGGAAACATCGCCGGTGACTCGCCTCGTTGCCGTGACTTTGTCCTCAAGGCTGGCGCTCTCCAACCCCTGCTGGCCCTGTTGAGCGAGAACCACAAGCTCTCCATGCTCCGGAATGCTACTTGGACATTGAGCAACTTCTGCCGAGGCAAAACCCCTCAGCCAGAGTGGGCCACCGTGAGTACTTCCGGCTCGAAAAGCAAACCCGCAATCTGACCATGGTCTTAGATCGCCCCTGCTCTTGGTGTCCTCACTAAATTGATTTACTCGCTGGACGACGAGGTCTTGATCGACGCCTGTTGGGCCGTTTCTTACTTGTCCGACGGTACCAACGACAAGATTCAAGCTGTCATTGAGAGCGGCGTATGCAGGCGCCTGGTCGATTTGTTGATGTGCGTTCATTCGTCTGACCCTATAAAAGCGCATTCAGCTGATCGTGCGTACAGGCACCCCTCTACCGCCGTCCAGACACCCGCTCTTCGTTCCGTCGGCAACATCGTCACCGGTGACGATCTCCAGACTCAGGTCATCATCTCATCCGGTGCCCTTCCCGCCCTCCTCAGCTTGTTGTCTTCGCCCAAGGACGGTATCCGTAAGGAGGCATGTTGGACCATCTCCAACATCACCGCCGGTTCGCCCTTGCAGATCCAGGCCATCATCGACGCGTAAGTCCCTTCGTCTCGCCTGGTAGAGGCTCCTGTGCTGATCGTAACCAGCAACATCATCCCTCCCTTGATCAACATCCTGCAGAACGCCGACTTCAAGACGAAGAAAGAGGCATGTTGGGCTTTGTCGAACGCAACGTCTGGAGGTCTCCAAGAGCCCGACCAGATCCGATACCTCGTCTCGCAAGGCTGTATCAAGCCCATGTGCGACCTCCTGCAGTCAATGGACAACAAGATCATCCAGGTTTCATTGGACGGTTTGGAGAACATCTTGAAGGTCGGAGAGATCGACAAGGAATCGGCCGGACCAGGTGGCGTCAACCAGTACGCCCAATATGTCGAGGAGGCTGGTGGTATGGTCGCCATCCACAACCTGCAGCACCACGACAACTTGGAGATCTACAAGAAGTGCTTCTACATCATGGACAGTGAGTAACACATGTGCCGAGACGAGGCCTTGTGCTGATATTGCAGAATTCTTCCCTGATGACGAAGAGGAGGAGGCCGAGGGTGCAGCTCCTGCTGTTGATGCTTCAGGTCAATACGCCTTCCAAAGTGATGGTAAGCTTGCTCTGTCCCGTGATTGCAGGCGACAGGCAGCTGACTTTGTAGTCGCCGCTCCTCAAGGTGGTTTCAACTTCGGCGGTCAGCAATAAGAGACTCCGTCGTCGAAGTTCCCATATACCCATTCGCTCTCGATATACCCGTCAACTTTCCGCCGCCGAACAATCGGCCTCATTCGCATCACGCCAAAACGGTATGCCGCGCATCGCGACATACTGTACTTTCTCGGATAAGCCCTACGCTCAAAATCGATCCACGACATCGTCACGTCTTCAATTCCCCGCCCCCTCTGTCTCGTCGTTTCCGACTCTCGACATCTGCTCAATAAAACCCATGTCTCGTGCTCGCCGTTCGCCCAACAATTCAGCATGTGCAGGCTATCGCCGCACCTTCTCATCGCTTCCACCAATCATCCACTGGACCTGTCCTTCGACAGGATGTTCTTGTACCATTCCCATCGCCTTTCTCGCCGTGTGTCACGCTTTTTCTCATATTCTTTCGGTTAGACTTTGGGTAGAACGGAGAGTGTACGTAGTGTCTGGCGTATTGTCGGTACACACGTATATCATCAAATCACATTGTAGTTGTGTCAACCGATGCAGCGTATGTCGCTATCAACTGGCGTGGGATCGTCGACATGATGTCCACAGTACATCGAGGTGGAAGGCTTCATGGACGGATATTACTGAACCAAAATGCATAGCTTTACAAGATTGACACGAGAGAGCGACCTAGTGGTTCCTCCTTGGGTAACCCTTTGTCTGTGCTATCCTCTGGAACTTGACGGCATCATTGAACACCATTCCCTCGCTCAATTCTCCAACTTGAGACCTAAACAACTCTTGCCAAGGCGTCTGACTGGGCGGGATCTTGAACTGACCCATCTCCTTCTTCCTTGCTTCGATCTCTTCAGGAGTGAGCTTGACATCGGCGATACGTCGTTTGAGGTCGATACGGATTATATCGCCATTCTTGAGGTATCCGAGCATACCGCCCGTTGCCGCTTCGGGTGAGGCGTTGAGGATCGAGGGGGAACCTGATGTACCCGACTGTCGACCGTCTCCGATACATGGCAGCTAGGGCGAGATCAGTAAGGACCGTGGAGGGGATGGTCATGTCACATGTCCCTGGACTCACTTCGATACCTTGTTTGATCAAGTGACCTGGGGGAATCATATTGACGACCTCGGCCGCACCGGGGTAACCCTGTGGTCCAGCACCCCTGACTACCAAGATCGTGCCGGCGTGAATATCCTTGTCGTGCTCGATTCGGTGGTGATAGTCCTCTGGTCCATCAAACACAGCGACGGGACCTTCGAATGCCATCGGGTCATTAGGGTTGGAAAGGTACTGCTCGGTGAAGGCCGGTGAGATGACGGATGTCTTCATGATGGCACTGTCGAATAGTGTGCCCTTGAGGTTGAGGAAACCAGCAGAAGCCTTGAGTGGTTTATCGAATGGCAGAATGACTCGGGGGTCGGACGTGAAGTCGCCTTCGCAGTTCTCGCCCATCGTCTTGCCCGACACGGTCAATGCGTCAGGGTGGGGCAGAGCATTGTTCTTGATCAATTCCGCAATCACCGCTGAAGAAACGCATTAGCCTAGCTCTCGATTTGACCCGAATGATGTAGTCGAGCTCACAAGGAAGACCGCCGGCTCGGTGATACTCTTCACACAAGTACTGTCCCGCAGGCTGGATGTTGACCAGCAAAGGCAATTCGTACCCGACCTTCTCCCAATCATCACAATCCAGCTTGACTCCGATATGCTTGGCAATAGCGTTCAAATGGATAGGAGCGTTTGTCGATCCTCCAATAGCTGTACAGGCCGCAATGGCATTCTCGAACGCCTTCTTGGTGAGGATATCGGAAGGTTTGATATCCTGTCGAACGAGATCGACGATCCGCCTTCCGGTCTGATAAGCGCAGGCTCCTCGTTCTCGGTATGGCGCGGGGATCGATGCAGATCCCGGCAGTGACATGCCGAGAGCTTCGGCGAGGGCGTTCATCGTACTGGCCGTCCCCATCGTGTTGCAGTGCCCGACGCTGAACGACGTCAACAGAAATGCCAGGAGGGTGTCGGGCTCTCGAACTGGACTCACGATGGGGCAGAGAGCGCAACTCGCTGCATCATTTGTGCCTCTGTGACCTTGCCCTCGGCAAACATCTTTCTGCTGTCCCAGACTACGGCTCCCGATCCGATGAGTTGCTTTCCAGCGTAACCTGTCGGTCAGTCCCGGCTGGTGTGGGATACAATAGGACGCACCGTTCAGCATCGGTCCGACGTTCATGGAGATGGCGGGAATGTTGACAGTCGCCGCGGCCATCAAAAGAGCAGGGGTCCTGCTCAATCAGCTCAGAACACGATTAAGGAAAAAGAGCTGGACGCACGTCTTATCACAGCCGGTGAGGAGGACGACACCATCGATCGGGTATCCGTACAGGATCTCGACCAAGCTCAAGTACGACAAGTTTCGGTCCAACATGGCCGTGGGTCGCTTGGACGTCTCCTGTATAGGATGACATGGGAACTCGAAGGGTGTGCCACCGTTGGCGATAATACCATCCCGGACTCGCTTGGCCAGCGCGACGTGGTGAGAGTTGCAAGGAGCCAGATCGGAACCGGTCTGAGCAATACCGATGATTGGCTTCTTCTTGTTGGTGATCTCCTCCACTAGCGGGTTCAGCTCTACCCTGCTCTGGTGATCACACTTCGCACGTACAGGTCAATCCGTTGTTCAAGTATCGCTCGACATAACATCCGACCATGTCTGCCCCGTCATTAGCCGGACATGTCACCGAGGGGGTTTGCGGTCACTCACCATCTTCCGGGTTGTTGAACCACATCTTTGACCTGAGAGGGACGGCGGGCTCGATGCCTTCCGCCTCTGACAGGTCGATGGGAGCAGTGAATGACCTCTGCTCACGAGCCGCAGCCTCGTACGCTTCGGGCGCGGCCAATCCCCCACTCTCTACACGACCCTCTGCTCGTCCACACGTACATCCTTCACAGTAGTCTTTGGGTGCTGCCGACATGATGTCTGGTCGTTTCGACGTGACTCTGGGAGTATTGACAATGCTAGCTTTTTTTGCTAAGCTGAAGTCGACAATCAAAAGATGGCCTAGCAAGTGATGCCTGGAAATGCAAATGATGTGATTTGCTCGGCTCGCCCAGTTTATCACATAGCAACTCCGCTACTACTCCGAGTCCAACCCAGAACCAGACCAGACTACCCGCGGGGTAGCCGGCTGAGTCTAGGCTCTTTCACGCTGCTCACTTGACCTCGGCCGCCTCGGTAAGTAGGCTGGGCTGGGTTCTTGAACCGTGTTAACCGTGTCAAGAGAGAGAACGACACCCTGAATCTCGGTTCAATCCCACCGAGACCGCCGATTACCGCTTCGGCGACATCTCGGAGCAGCCTCCGGCCTGGTGTAAGGAGCACGGCGTTGCATCGTCGCTGTGCTTGATGGCTATCTCGAGATATGTTACATGGAGACGAGCGGGCTGCTCATGGCGGTGAACGTGGAAGGCGATATGTAGCCAGGACGAGGTCACAAGTCAATCACAAAAGGACTCGCACGAGGACGCGGTCCGGACCGTCGTCAATAGCCGACTGACGTCAATAACAGTTGATGATGCCGCACTGCATGTCCACCTGTATGATAACTGCCAGCCAACAATCCTCACATGAAGCTGACCGAAACACATGCGCTGTCGGCTCAAGCTCTCGGGGTACTGAGCGAAGACGCCAATCTGCCCATTTGCACGGCATGCGGCACGCAGTACCCTCATCCAGTCACTTCATGTTGGTACCCCTCTTTCCGGCTGGAGACCGTGACTAGAAGTTGAAAGCAAGCTGACGGCGCAGGCCCGATATGTGAGGATCCCAGGCAGTTCGTACCGGAGTCAGGACAGACATTCACAACTCTCTCCGAGCTGTCTTCCACCCGGACCCATCACATCACACCCGATAAGCAGGATTCACGGATCTCGTTCATATCTACCGAACCTGGATTCGGTATCAATCAAACTCGTGCGTACATCTACACCGACGCCTTGCACCTCCTCTCAGCGGGCTGATGCAACCCAGCTTTGCTCATCGAGGCGGCAAAGGGAAGCTATATCTGGGACTGCGCGGCGTTCATCAGCCCGCACTTGATACACCATCTTTCGTCCCTGAAGCAACCGCTCAAGGCAATTGCCATTTCTCATCCGCATGTAAGTGTACACAGTCCAGCAGATCTGTCAGAGATAGCGATATGCTAAGAGAGCAGTTCTTCGCGACATCACTGACGTGGTCGAGGGCGTTGCGCGTACCGCTTTACCTTTGCGAGGCAGATAAAGAGTGGTATCAGCGGTTGAGCGATATCAGCGACGATGATCAGGTTGTCTGGTGGACAGGCAGGAAGGAGATTGGCCCAGGAGTGACCGTCGTCCAATGCGGAGGGTAAGTGCTAAGAACATTGCTTCGAGAGAACCAAGAGCTGACTTCCTAGCCATTTCCCCGGTTCATCCGTCCTCCATTGGGACCGTTTATCAGAACCGCCCCCCGCCCAAGACGACCTGCCAACCAAGCCAACTCCCGTGTCTGGTATCATCTTCACAGCAGACACCATCATGGTTCAGCCCACTCAAATGAAGTTCACTTTTATCTGGTCCGCTCCCAATATGATCCCTTTGGGTCCGCATGAGGTCGTGCGGATCCTCGAAGCCGTGGAGGACTTGCCGTTCGCGCAAGCCACTTCTACGTGGCCAGGGAGATTCATACGAGAAGACGCGAAGGCTACATTGGTCGACAGCGTAGCCTCACACCTGGGACGGATAGGATGGAGGAGG
Organism: Tremellales sp. FJII-L8-SW-PAB2; assembly: GCA_022813505.1. Classification (NCBI taxonomy): domain Eukaryota; kingdom Fungi; phylum Basidiomycota; class Tremellomycetes; order Tremellales; species Tremellales sp. FJII-L8-SW-PAB2. Next base: position 202,901 of record JAKLMH010000012.1, on the reverse strand, counting down.
ACAGACGGTCCGGAGAAGGTCGTCCCGATTATCTAGCCGATTGACCCTTGGTGCCAGTGATTAGTCAGTGCAGTTGTACGCCTAGGATATGCAGTTGTAGGCCTAGGATATGCAGTAGCCCCTTCTCGTGATGCGCTGTGGCTTTGTGCTGCGAGGATACATAGTACGCAGCTGCTCAGGCGCACAAGTAACGCAGCGGGATATGGGCACCGCCACGTTGAGAGTGATCTTCGGGCCCGAAGCCTGATACGTCACCGCCCGCCCAGACAACCGTCGAGCCATTGTTGTTGTTCTGCACTTCACCTTACAGTCCTTCATCGCAACGTCGTGAGAACGATGTCGACCCCACCAAAAGCGACCTCACCACCACCACCTGCCGCCGAGGCAGCGACATCACCCGTGCAGCCGGCAGCGCAGGCATCACACGCCCCACCTCCCGGACCTCCCCCTACTTCAGATGTCGTTCCCACTTCCGCCGCTCCTCTTTCGCAACCCGTCGTGCCCCATGCCAATCCCAAAGTGGCTGAGCTGCAGACAATGTTCCCGACCGTCGAAGTGTCAGTCATCGAGCTGGTTTTGGAGACATGCGGCGGGTCGACAGATAGGAGTATCGAGCAGTTGCTCAGTATGACGGACGAGAACTTCAGGCCGGATGAACTCGAGAGTGCCCGACGCGAGGAAGCGGTAAGCTATGAGGCCTAGGACTTACAACAAAATATGACAGAGGCTGACAGGGCAGTCCCAAGTCGACCTGGACGAGGAGTTCGCGAGGTCATTGGCGCTGCAGGATGAGCAGCATCGGCAAGACCGAGCAGGCTTCCGAGGTCAGCACCAGCAACAGCAACAGCAGTCCGGCCCCCTCCCACCCGGAGAATTGCCTTACCAAGCTCGAGTGCGCCGCAACCGTCCCCCCAACCAAGGTCATGATGGGCAATGGGAGCCACCGGCGAGGAACGAACCTCAGACGTTCAGAGATACCGAGAACCCGCCAGGTATGCTAGCGATGGAAGACAAGATCAACCGGTTCGCCGAGAGTGAGTCTGGCGCAGCATCATACAGATACATTCCTCCATGCGTCTCCGCTGACCCTTCAGCCGCGGGTCAGACGTTCAACTCATTCTTGAGCCGAGCGAAGGCAAAGTACTCGGAGTTCCAAGAACAGCAGCAGCAGCGACAAGCTGAGAATGCGGCGGTCAACCCTAGAGAGTCGGACTGGGGCCGAGACTCGCAGCAGACGTATTATGGACAGAACCCGAATCAGCCTTGGACCGCTCCGGGAGGAGGACGAGGTGGACAGGGCGGAAGGCCGCAACCTAATCAGGGGATGTGGGGTGATACCTCATCGTGAGTGCAGTACACCAATTGTCTACAGACAGAGGACTGATGCGGCGGGGCAGGTATGACTCGCGCTCTGACGGGTACTCTCGATCCGAGAGCTTCTCGTCCGAATCGACGACTGGCGCACCGCAGGTCGCGCAGGCTAAGCCTGTCACACGACCTAGTCCTGGTCGATGGCAGCCCACTGACGACTACGGTAAGGCTCAGGCGGTCTAGGCGCCCGGTAAATACGCTGACCCGATCAGAAGACGCTATTCCTCCTCAGCGACCGATGTCAGGTGCTCCTGTTGGCGGTAGACGCAGTCCCGGAGTCGGAAGTCCCGAAAAGTCAACGGCAGGAAAGATCGATCCAGGTGAGCCTGAGCACATATCACTTGTTCCTCCTGACCGGGACTGATGTGATAGCCAAACTCGGCATTCTGCCCAAGAAGCGAGTCGACCTACTTTCTACGTCACCCAATTCCGGCTCTACCGTCAAGCCTGCAAACAAGGCCGCCGATGATGAGGACTTCAACCCCGGCCTTCCAGCCGCCTCGTCCGATCTCGTCTCCAAGATTCCGCCTACGCCTCCGGCCAACAAGGAGGCAAGAAGCCCTTACAAGCTTGAGGACAGCGACGACGAGCTTGAGTACACCAAGTGAGTCATTGGCAGCAAAGTACAGGCATTCAAATTGACCCGAGTAGGAATCCCTTTGACGAGCGATAGAGAATACACCGCTACGTAGCTTTGACCACGACTGAATCACGACACGACCGCATGTATAGCCTGTTAACAGCATCTGTAGACCTCAAGGGACCCATTGAAAGTCCTAATCTTATTGCATACTGGAGTACAATCTGGTGGCTCACGGCACCCAGTTGTTGGGCACCGGTTTACAGAATCCGGGTTGAACAGGTTTAGGCGGGAATCTTTCGTCCTGCTTCCATCCAAACTCAAAGCTCCTCTCTCCACTTCCAATCTCTTCCTCGAGACCTGGTAGCTCCACTCTAGCCGTAGTATTGGGCGGCACGCTGACGTTCACCTTGAGCTTGTCCCCCTTGATCTCCCATCGACAGCCGATCTGACCGTACGGCGAGGTGAACCCAACTTTGGCGTGGGTGATCGTACCTCCCGGTTGAGGTTTAATCAAAACCTTTTTCCAGCCAGGTTCGAGAGGTCGGATACCTCCGACATATGCGTGAAGGAAGTAGGCGACCGATCCCAAAGCGTAATGATTGAAACTGGTCATTTCACCCGGGTTGATATCGCCATTCGCCAACATCGAGTCCCATCGTTCCCAGATCGTTGTGGCGCCGAGCAAGACGGGGGAGAGCCATGACGGGCAGTCTTTAGCTTGCAGCATGCGATATGCGTGGTGTAGGGATCCGTTGTCGGCCAGAGTCTGGAGGACGATCGGTGTACCCGCGAACCCGGTCGAGACTTGCCATAAGTCGCGAGTGACGAGCTCGCCAAGTCGACGACCCATTGCTTCTTTGAGCTTCCCAGCGTTGGGTGTAGAAGGGAAGATGTCGAAGTGGAGCAACAAAGCCAGAGCGGTCTGGGTGTCGGACATGACTCGGCCAGAGGGAGACACGTATTCACTGTAAAAGGTCGTCGTCAATTCATCGGCTTCTTTGTTGTACCGCTCAGCATCGGCTTTGTCGCCTAGCACAGCGCAAACTCGAGCGCAAGTCCGTGTCGTGTGAATGAGGTAAGCGTCGGCAACGAGGTAGTTGTCCGTTGGACCGATACCTGGCGTAGTTGGCGATGCTTTCGGGGCAAGCCAATCGGCGAGCTGGAACTGGTCTCTCGCCCATAGCCGGTTGGTCTGATCTCGCCTGACTCCCTTGTCGAGCCAGAGCTTTGCGCCGTCCAATTGGACTCGTAATGCGTCCTTGTCGCCATAAGCCTGATGAAGCGCTTCGGGCGTGATCACAGCGACGTCACCCCAGATCGCATGCGCCTGGTGAATCTGCTTGACATCGTCCGGGTTGAACTTTGGCCCGCCAAACATGTTTGGAATAACGACCGGCACGATCCCATCGTTCTCCTTTTGATCGGCGTATGTATCCTTCATCCATCCGTTCAGGAATCCACTGGCGTCGAATAGGAAATTGAGGGTCGGTGTGAAGACTTGGATATCGCCTGTCCAGCCCAATCGCTCGTCTCGCTGAGGACAGTCGGTCGGAACTGAAAGAGTGTTGCTGATAGTCGACCAGATGACGTTCGAGTGAAGCTGGTTAATGAGCTGATGGGAACACTCGAACGATCCGGTCCGTTCCATCGCCGAGTGCATCACTACACCCTCAATGTCGGATAGTGATAGACCGTCCCAGCCCGTGATCTCGGCGTAGCGGAAACCATGGAAAGTGAATTTGGGTTGGTATCCCTTGAGCGAGTTGTTGGACAGTTTGATGGTATCGGTCGCTCGGCAGTCTCGGAGGGGACGAACACCGAGCTCGCCCTTTTCAAGTACTTCCGCATGACGAAGGACTAGTTCGCCAGATGATCCCGGCGGGCTGGATTTGAAGCGAATGACACCGGCAAAGTTCTGGCCGAAATCGACAATCGTCTTGCCGGAGGGAGTGGTGATGATGTCTTTAGGCTGGAGCACCTCGATCTCCTTGACGGGCGGGGCTTGGGTGATGACGAGCTGACCCTGTGGTTTAGGCAGGAGGTCCACCTTCTTCCAAGCTCCCTTCGACTGATACTCGGTCGTCTGCCAATCGGGTTCCTCGAGAGATGAATCCAACACTTCTCCGTCGTAGATCTCGGAGGAGATGATCGATCCGTAACTCCATTCCCAAGAATTATCGGTCGAGACCACCTTCTGCCCCTCAATCTCTAGCTGAGCGAGCAGGCCCATACGGTCACCGTAGATGTTTCGCCTTCCTCCGTGGAATCCAAACCGACCAGCGAACCATCCATCGCCCACCCAAGCCGAGATGACATTCTCGCCCTTGACGAGGAAAGGTGAGACATCGTACGTCTGAAGGTTGAGATGGTATCGGTAATCTGTCCATCCGGGGGCTAACAGATCAGGCGAGACCTTGTTGCCGTTAATGTAGATTTCGTAAACACCTGGAGCGGTGCAGTATAGTCGGCCCTTGGTGGTCGAATCTGCGTTGAAGACTTTGCGAAGTCGGAATGGCCTTTGAGGTTTGTCTTCACCGTGTGACGCCGCTTCGCCCGAAATCAACTTCCAATCGTAGTCTCCCTCGTCCAGTCCCCGCTCTAATGCTACTGATGCCCAATCGGTGCTGCTCCCGTCCGTCCCATTTGATCGAATCTCCACCTTGACGCTCTCCCTCGATGCGAGCGGCTTGGACGAAGGCCAAGCGACGAGCACGGAGTCAGGGGAGTCAACGTGGATCTCCTCAGTACCGGAAGCGCGATGAAGTCTGACATCGTATGACTTCTGCGTCCAGTCGGATGCGGTACCGCTGAACCGCCAAGAGAGTCGTGGGGTGGGTTCGGCGATACCGAGGGGAAGAGGGTAGTGTTCGACCGACACGCGGGTGATTGATACCGACATCTTCGTTTGTTTGGTCAGCTCAGCGCTCCGCTAGGGTACTGTTAAATGATGGTAGTGTTGCTCTCATCGCAGCGATCTGCCGATGCGGCAACCGCCTGTCAAGAAGATGGACTGTTTGTTGGGGAGGGGAAGAGAAGGGGCGGGTGGGCTCACGGTTGCTCACAGACGTGAGGAGATTGGAATGATGATACGTCGTACTCAGGATCGGGCAAGACGAAAGTCTCTACCTAGACTCTGGGCAGTCTATATACCCCTGCTCAGCCCCCGGAACCCCACCCCGACCAGGTGTTGTGCCCAGTTGCCCAGAGCAATCAAACGGAACATTGCTTTACCGGTTCGGTTCGGGTAGCAAAGTCGGTCCGGGATACGCGACTACGCGGACTAATTACGCGGTACCGAAGCAGCGTTGGTAGAGTAGATTCTTCTCCTCTGCATTCTTCTTCATCATCGTTCTATCATGACACTGGTACCGTACAATACTCTGACTACACGACACCGCAGTCCTTGATGATGGCTTTCCTGCTGGAACTGACCTTGCCATCCCTGCTGCCGACTTTCTCGACTTGCTTGACGATGTCCAGTCCTTCGACTACCTCGCCAAAGACGACGTGCTTCCCGCTACCACAGCATTAGCATTCCTACTGCCTATATGTAAGAGAGGAGAGAGGACATCGCTCACTTGAGCCAGTCGCAAGTATCAGCGAGGGTGATGAAGAACTGAGAGCCATTGCCGTCCGGTCCAGCATTGGCCATCGACAGCAGACCGGGCTCTGTTCGTACTTAGCACAATTGGCTAGCCAATCTCCCTTACTCAGCACTCACTGTCGTGTCGCTTTTCGAAGTTCTCATCCTTGAACTAGGTCTCTCAGCACGTCTCCTGACACCGACATGGACCCGGTTGCGACACTCACCTTCCCGCCGTAGATGCTGTGGCCTCCAGTCCCGTCGCTTCGCTCGAAATCGCCTCCCTGGATCATGAAACCGGAAATGACGCGATGGAAGGCGGTTCCTTTGTACCCGAAGTCCTTGGGCAGGTCTCGGTCGTTCTCGTCCTAGTATCGTCAGCGGTCACTGTACTCCGCCGTCATGAGCGGGACTTACCTTGCCAGTGCAGAGGCCTCGGAAGTTGGCGGCGGTCTACCCAGCTATCAGCGACTCGCTCATAGTGAGTACCACATAGCATTACATACCTTGGGTACGACATCGTCGTACAGCTTGAAAACGACTCGACCGGCCTTCTCGCCCGCAATGTGAATCTCGAAGAAGACGTTACTACCCTCTCATCAGTGGACCATCAGGCTGGCGAGCAATCTGGACTGACGGAAGCTCCTTCTTGTCCTCCTTGGTGTCTTTGGCGTCTTTGCTCATCTTGGTCTGTCCTTGTAAGAGGGATATTGTGAGGATGTCAGGTAGCGATGGCGATGACGCTATCCGGCTGGTCTGGTCTTATATGGCGAGGTATGCCCGACTGTCACTCCTTTGTCGTCGCTTAGCTGCGGAGGCTTCCTTTCATCCCAAAGGAGATAGCATCTCGGTGACGCAATCAAACACCGGTGAGGTGGTACCATACGGGTATGCTCTGCATGCGGCATGCCGGGCATGTTGCCCTCAGTCTTCCTCGCTCTCGACATCCATGTCCATGTCTTCCTCCTCCCCTTCAGCGTCTTGATCTGGCTGAGCTGCCGGGGCGGGTTCCTCGTCTTCTTCGTCCGTTTCATAGTCGCGTCTGCGACTTTTCTCCTTCCTGTCCCTCCTTGCTCGTTTCTTCTCTCTTTCTGAAGCCTCAATACGACGTTCCATCTCTTCCATCTCATCCAGCTCTTCTGACCCTTTACGTTTCTTTGCCTTGGACTTGCTTTTCGATTTCTTGCTGCTGCCTCCTCCATAATCCCCGTCATCGTCGCCTTCCTCCTCCTCACCCTCGCCATCCTCGTCCGAATCAGCCACAACGAATCCGTCATCTTCGTCGTATTCCGCTTCGAAGCCCTTGGGTCCACCACGAGCACCTCCGCGACGAGGCGCATCGGCATCGTACGTGTATCGGGAATCTTCCTCTTCGTCCGAACTGTCCCGCTTGAGTTTGCGCGCCCTAGCTCCTCCACCGCCAGCACCCCTGTTGGTCGCCCTTTTCCTGCCTCCGCCCGCCGCCGCATGTGCCTTTTCCGGATCCACCACCTCTTCCAGCACCTTCATACGCGAATGCTTGACGTGTTGCTGACCGACATGCTTGACAAGCTCGATATGTGTCTTCGAGCTCGACGAGGCGGGCACAAGCGAGACTTGCCCGGCAATCGTGTTTTCCGTCATGAGCACTTCGTCCGAACTACTGCTGTACGCAAGGAAAGTGGTGTTGGCTCCCGGTGGTTTTTCAGGCAAAGGGTTCTTGGGCGGAGGATCTGACGCGCGGGCGAGGGTGGTGCCGTAAGACGGAGCGAGGTCATACAGGTCCGATCCGAGCTGTAATGATACCGAGCCATCTGACCAGCGTAGCAAGCGCGAGTTGCTCTGGCGTTTCTGGCCGCCATCAGCGTTTCTTTCGCTCGTCTCCTCCCGCAAGTCACACTCACCGGCTGTCCGTCATCGCCGGTCACCCACTTCCACCGGATCGTGTTCCTGACCGATATCATTCTACTACGCTTCACGGTGACCTCTTCCTCTTCGCCAAGCGGTTCTATGCCTCTGCGAAACAGCGTCGGGTCGTATGGTGTTGGCTCCATATTCACATAGGCCGGAAGACGCATCTGCCAGATCTATCGCACTTGTCAGCAAGCCTCCAGTCGACCAGCTTCGCGCTAGCGTTAACTCACCTTTCCGTCGGTAGGTTTCAACCCGTCCCATTTGGGGAAAGGCATCGAAGCCCAAGTCTGCTCTTGGTTCTCGGGCTCCCGAACATCCTCTTCAGCGTACTCCAAAGGGTTGGGCGAGCGCGACGACCGTAGTGAGACCGGTGTATCTGGTGATGTCCCCTCGCGACGTCTTGGCGAAGCAGGCCGTTCGTCGTCGTCATCGCCGAACTACAAAGTCAGACACAAATTCAGACGTCAGGAAGACAGGCTAGCGGCGTACCAGATCCGCGCCAATACCGTCGCCGTCATCGTCCTCGTTGTTCTCGACCGCCGGCGTCACTGTGCCGGATTGCTCTGGCTTGGTGGACCCGCGCGAGCTCGACGTGGCGGGTGAAGGTGGTCGAGGCGGTGCCTCTTCTTCTGACCCACCGAACAGGTCATCCTCGAGCTTGTTGTCCGACATCTCGAATAGCTCTCAAGCTCGGTAGAATACTTGAGATTGTTGAACAACACCTATGCTGCAGTAACCACGGTGCCACATGTCTCGACTTCGACGCGTGCCTATCTTGAGTCTGGCCGCCATTCAGCGGGAAATTCCGGCGTTTTCTCAAGTGCCACACTCAGTTGCAACTCACCCTGGCTGTGTCCCCCTCGCTCGCTGCTCTGGACGGGTCCTGGCGCTGGGCTTCCGAGACTACCCCTGTTGACCTATACAACCTCCCAACTCCCCTCCTTACACCTTCTTCATCTCACCTCAAAAAATGGCCTCCCGTCTAGCCCTCAGGAGCCTCCGAACGGCCGGTAAGTCTTACATGAGCCCCCGACTCCACTTATTGTCCGGAAGGAGGGAAGGAAACGCGGAGCGGATTGGATGAAAACGTAGAACTACGGAGCTGACGTTACATAGGTGTCCGACCGGTCGTTGCTCCCCGAGTCATGGCTCAGAGGTGCGTGTGGTACTCAAGTTCCATGTGTGAAGCTTTGCTGACTTCTTCATAGCCACCGATTCCTCGCTACCCGTTAGTTCTGCTTTGCTGGAGAGGAGGATACAATACAGGACAGGATTGACTGACCCTACCAGAACCCACACCCGATGAGAAGGCTTCGTCCATCATCAACTCGGTGCCCTCTTCTTCCCTTTGGACCAAGACCGGTGGTGTTGTCCTCGGTACAGCGGTCACCGCTGCCGCCGTCTCGACCGAGCTTTACGTGCGTCTATTTTGCGTCTTTGGAAGGACACGAGGGACCTTCAGGGGAAAGGAGAGAGGCTGACCAGTGCGACAGGTCGCCAACGAGGAGACCGTTTTGGCTGTCGGATTCTTCATCATCGTCGCCGCTGTCGCTAGGAGCATCGGAGGACCCTACTCGTCATGGGCCAACGGCCACATTGACGTGAGTTCCGCTTCCTTCCGTTTTGCAGCATCGACTAGAGGCAATACTGACTGAGTTATAGCGAATCAAGGGCATCCTCAACTCGGCTCGTTCCGAGCACACGAAAGCCGTGACTGAGCGTATCGACTCTGTCAACCAGCTCAAAGAGGTCGTCCCCCTCACCGAGCAGCTTTACGCCGTCGCCCGAGAGACCAACACTCTCGAGCACGAAAACTTCCGTTTGAGCCAGGAGCAGGCCGTCAAGGCTGAACTCAAATCGGTCCTCGACTCTTGGGTCCGATTCGAGCAGCAGCAGCGAGAGGCCGAGCAGGCCGCTTTGGTCCAGACCATTCAGGCCAACGTTCAGGCGGAGTTTGAGAAGCCTGCTTTCAGGAAGCAGCTTTTGGAGGAGGCTCTGACGCAGGTCGAGCGTGAGTATACCGGCATCACAAAGGGCGGAGAGCGTATCACTAATATGTTGCAGAGATCGCCAAGGCCAAGCAGATCTAGAGTGGAACTGCTGGGCAAGAAGGAGGAACGGAGAGGAGGCGGTGGAAGCATAGAAGTCGATAACCTCGACCGAGATGAAAACCCATGACCGAAGCCATGAGTGTGTTGACATGCTTGCACGCAAATGGACAGGTGCATCATCACAATCGGCATCTCGTATCTATCATTGACTATGTCTCCTCATCTGTCTCTTCATTATCTCCCCCACTCCAGACCTGCAAATTACCACACGTCTAAACAGAGGCGACGATCGCCTCGGCCGAGTTGAGCGCTCCGACCATCTTGACACACTCTCGTCGTCTGCCGTTCATCAGCCACGATTACTCGGTTGCACATCAATGTTCGATGGCACTCACCTAGCGACGACATCGGGCGACTCCTTGAGCAACTCCTCAAGAACGTCGGGCTTGTAGAGGTTCTCTAGCAGTTCTCGTTGCAAGTTCTCCTTGGCGTGGTTGACGAGTGTGAGCGTAATGGCCTTGGGGACCATATCGATCATTTCTCGCTTGACAACAGCAAAGTATGAAGTGATGAGGAGCTCTATAAGGTCTCGTTAGCCTGGTCACCAAGCATGCCGAAGCGCGACTCACTGATGACTTCGGTCTCCATGACTTCCCGCTCGTTCAGACCCGCAACAGGCTTGATGATAGGAGGAGGAGCTTCCATCGTGCTGGGACCCTTCCTGACTGGTTTCTTGTCTTTCGAGAAGAAACTGCCAAAGAAACTCTGATCGTCCTTTTTCGGATCGGTATCAAGATCTTTACCATTGTTGAGAGCGCCAGGCGCCAGCTTGCCAGACTTGGGATCGACCGGTTTCTCCTGAGGTTTGTTGGCGTTCATGCGTTCCGTGACGATGGCGAGGGCTTTGTGGCCGTTCAAGAAATCGGGATGGGTAGTGTTGATGTAGCATGCTTGAGCGGCCACCATGTCGGTGACGAGCTTGTTCGTAGGCGTCATGAGTGATTTGAAGAAGTTGATAACGACCAGGTTGAATCGGTCCTTGAGCTCTGGGTATCGCTTGAACGAGGACTAGGCTTCCGTCAGCATGACATCACGAGACTGGGTCTCGCACTTACTGTCTTGTTGAGCAGCTGGCCGAGAATTCGGATAAGCTCGTCGTAGACCAACGCACAGCACTTCAGGGCGGGGTCCTCCAGTCTCCGGATCTGCTGCTTGACGATGACTTCAAAGGCTGTCGTACCAACGAACAAAGACGGAGTGGACCCAGAAGAGTTGTACAAGATCGTGCGGATATCGCCATCCTTGACCTGATCGAAGGGGTCGATCCCTCGAACACCATTGTTGAACAGCTCGTGGAAGACGAAGCTGATTCGAGCACCGCCCGACAGCTCGTTCAGCGATAGATCGTTGGTGTTGCCGTCGATGGCTGAACGGAATTCGGAGGTAAAGTCGGTGATGGTTGACAGAACGACAGAACCAGGATTCGTCTCGCCCATAGGTCCACCAAGAGCTTGCAATTCGGATTGATATTTGGCTAGCTGTTGGCTGATCCTGGCCTTGATATCGGGCAAGGTGTTTCGGATGTGGTGCATCAGGATCTGCAAAGGTCAGACAGGCTGGATGTTAGGGGGAAAACGGCAACACTCACCAAGTTGAGCTTCCTCGCGAGCCAAGGTGTACCGCAGTATTGAGCCTTTGAGGCGTAGCTCGGGTGACCCTCAAAGAACTTCTTTTCGTTGTCCAAAGCAGAAGCGATTGATCGAGAAGCGTCGATATCCCTCTGTCCTCGATTGACAACGGGTACGTAACCCAACTTGAGGGGAATGACCCTTCCAGCTAAGATATCCACAACGTCCGTGCCCTGGTCCATCAAGTCGACTTTGGTCAAGACACCAATCGTCCTCGTTCCCTCCGGGTCCGTCTCACGAGCCATCTTAAGACCGTCCGAGTTGGCCAGATCCGTGTTGGCAGCCGTGACAGCGAGAATGATAGCGTTGGGTTTCGAGATGTATCGCATGAGCATATCCCTGATTTGCTTCTCGATGTCACGGGGCTGGTCGCCAACGGGCACCTTCGTCAGACCGGGCAAGTCCACAAGTGTGAGCGTGAGGACGTTGGGCGAGAAGATTCGCAAGTTGATGGGATTGGGTGAAATACCTGCAACACGTCAGCTTCGTACGACCATACAGGAGTCGTTTAAGTGCAGACTCACCCGCATTCTTGCCTGTCATCTTCTCGGTATCACGGACAATCTCATCCCTGATCTTGCTGAAATCATGGAACTTTTGGCCGGGCAAATGTAGGAACTCTCCCCATTCATCCGGGTTTTCCTCGTTGATCTTGGCCTTGGACATCGCCTCTTCTGCGTTGAATCAGTAATGAACATCGGTGCGCTCGGTAAGTTTTACATACCAGGCTTCTCCTCCTTCGTCCCATTTGCCTTTGCGGAGCTGCCCACGCGGTGGATCAATTGCAAGACTAGCGGTCGACGAGTAACGATACCGGTACCTCGAGGCAGGAAATCACGTCCGACGATGTTCTGCCTCCTCAGCTATCCGATCTAGTATCTCGAGTGATCGTGCAGACTCACCTCTAGGACCGACGATTTTCCACTACTCTGCGAACCGATGACAGTGATTTGGGGTAGATCCTGAGCCCATCAGCTCAGACTCCAGCAGCTACGCTGACGATACCACGTCCGAACTCACAATGTTGTTGGCGACACCGATTGATGCGAAAACATCTTGGAGCTGTACATTGTCAGCGAACAATCCCTGCCTAAACAAGATATTGGCTGCGACGCTTGAGCTCACCTTGTTGACCAGCGAGATGAGCTGTTGATCCATGTCGGCTTAGCTGGGTTCGTCCCGGTCGTCAAGTCGCGTACTATTAGGTCAATCATACTGCTGTAGATGCTCAGGAGAAACCCTTCAACGAAGCACGTCAAAGTAGCAAAGAAAGGTAGATGTGCGTGTCGCGCTGTGCACTTTGGTCAGAAGCACCGTACCAGTTCTCCAGCGCCATCGCCAAGCTTCTCCACTGCAGCACGAAGGTCAATTGAAAAGAGAGCTCTCACTCACGATATATGGTGTAGAAACCTCAGTCGTAGCTGGATCGAAGCTGGGTATGTAGTGAGCAATGATGATAGCGATAGCAGAGAGCAGTGACGAGGTGCAACACGCATTGTGGCCCCCCATCTAACAGCGAAGGCCCAATTCCCTAAAGTGGCAAATCAAAGCCACGTGGAAGTCGAAACAATGACGACCTTGGAATTCACCCACTCTGCACCACCCATCACCCACTCTTTGAATCACCTAGCTCGGGTCGGACGACCATGCCATACATCTCGACCGAGGCCCTGGTAGGCGCGGCACTGCTCGTGGTAGTCGCTCTGGGGTACCAGTACATACCGAAAAACGGCGGTGAGGGAGGTACAGCCTCAAAGAGCAAGAAGAAGAACAAGAAGAAGAATAAGGGCAGCAGCGCGAGCACCACCTCAGGAGATGTCAAGGACACGTCTACAATATCCCCGACCGATGGGAAGTCCGGATCTAGTCACGCGAAGGAGAATGGCATCGCCGAGGCAAAGCCCAAAGCGGCAACGAAGGAAGCAACTCCTGTCTCCGGTCAATCATCGAAACCAAAGACGCTGGCTCAGAAGATCTCGCCGCAACCCCGCAAAAGCAAGGTCGACGAGTGAGTGAAGCTCTCCTCTTTGCTTCACACAGTCGCTTTGCTAAGCGGCTACAGTATGCTCGCGCCAGAAGACCTGCCCGGTCAACATGCCAGGGTGATGCGAGTCCCTCAGGCTTCCGTTTCAACACCATCACCTGCTCCTGCCAAGCTAGCCCCGCCAATCGTGCCACCAGAACAGCAGAAGGTAGATAAATACTCGGACGACTACGCTTCTTCATCAGAAGATGACGAGGAGGAAGTGAAGACATCACGGCCCAGCAAAAATGAGGACGACGGGTGGGGCGTGGTTCAATCCAAAAAGAAGAGTGAGTCCGCCTCGTTCTGAGGACTGACATATGTCCTCTGATTGCGTACTGATCCCGCTCCTGTAGAGCCAGTATCGATATCCTTCTCGGGCACAGCAGAGAACACCTCGACAGCCCTGCCACTACCAACAGCCACCAAGATCCAACGGAAGAACCAGAAGAAGGCAGAGGCAAAGAAAGTCGCCAAAGCAGCAGAGGAAGAAGAGCGAATCAGACGGCTCAATATGCACAAGCGACAGCTTGAAAGGTCAGTCCTTTCTTGACTCTGCCCGACGTCGTGGTTCATTACTGATGGCGATGTAGCGCCAAAATTAACGATCTCTACGGTGCGAACAAGAAGGGGACTGGAGGGGGCGGAGGTAGTAAATCCACTGCCTTGGGCGCGAGCACCTCGAAGGCGACTCTGGATCACAACGGCAAGCTCATCTGGGATTGAGGCGAGGGCTAAGCAGGAGAGTATAGCGTCGAGCGAGCAGGAGAGTATCCAGCCGGGAGGTGGGCCGGCGACTACTGATTTAGATTGTAGATGTTGGAAATCAGCGGATCAGCATATCATCCATACCATGATGATCACCATGCGTGAGGCAAAAGAACTAGTTGCCCCGGTCGGCTGAGTCTCACTCTGTCCTACTCATCCAACAACCGATCGATTATTGTCGGATCGGGAGTGATGCCTATACCAGCCAGATAATCGTCCGACCAGAACTTGTTCTGATGTCGGTGTCCCGCATCACACAAGATGGTGACTATCTTCGAACCCGATCGTAGGCGTTTGGCGACACGCACACAGGCGAGCAAATTACAAGCGCTCGAAGAACCGAGATAGAGCCCGTCGTGCTGAACCAAGAAACGAGACATGGCGACGGCCTCTTCGTCCGATATGCGATAAGCGTCATCGATGAATTCGAGACCTTTAGCCAGGTTTTGCGTGATTCGGTTGATCCCTATACCCTCGACGACCGTGTCGACTTGATGTCTACGTTTCTTGCCTTCGCTCTCTTTCGGATCGTACATGACGTTATATTTCACTTTATTGAACAGCCCCGATCCTTCTGGATCCGATAGGACGACTTTCAGGTCGGGTACGTGTTTCTTCAGGAAGTTGGCGATACCGGATATAGTCCCTCCTGTCCCGGCACCACTGACAAAGGCGTCGACCATCCCGCCGGTCTGGCGAAGGATCTCGGGACCAGTACCGTTATAGTGTGCTTTGTAATTACTATCGTTCTCGAACTGGTCGGCGAAGAAGCCTCGAGGTTTGTGCTCGAAATTCAGCGTCGTGCTGGAACCCGAAGCGAACGGGAGTCGAGGACGCGACGTTGAGGTATGGCTCACTTCAGCCGGAGAGGCAGAAGAGGTGACGAGGATATCGTCATGTCGCGTTTCTCCAGTCAAGTGTCCATCTGTCAACGTCGTCCGACCAAACTCGGATGCGCGTTTGCGAGCGAGGTTCTGCCAAAGGTAAGTCGCGTAAGTGACCCATAGATGCGATGCCCGCTTACAACAAACTGAAAAAGCGCAAAGATCATCTCAGCATACGCCATCTTTGACATTTACGGCGGCTCACCTGCTTCTCATCGATGATGCTCGCTGTTTCATGAGCTCGGGCCTCACATGGCATGGAAACGTGGCGCACCTGGTCGTACCCTCTCCACTTTGGCGCCTAGCTTCTCAAGGACAAGGACCTTGTCCATCGCCACATCATCAGGCATGACTATACAGCATCCGTAGCCCCTGCAGGTATCAGCCCGTCTTCCCATCTATTCATCCCTAGTTCGAAGTAAGACATGCTTTGCCCTTCCCACAGTTGCTAGAGATATCCCAGTAGAGCCAACTGTACCTTCGAACAACACGGAGCCAGTGTTTGGATGTATCAGACCTTGCTCCTCTGCATCCTCAATGACTAGGAGGTCAGCTTGAACTATACCGCACGAGCCGTAGTTGCGAAGCATACTCTGCAAGGCCACTCGGTCTTTGACTGATCCACCCGGGTTCAGGTACTCGGCCTTGCCCTGCCGTCTTATCAGCCCACGCACAGCCCAGAAGGTGGGAGACGACGCACGAGAATCTCCACTCCGAGTCGATCGCTCAGCGAATTGATCCGGACCAGAGGTGTGTTGCCTGAAGGACTTCTTCAGCTCATCTGCCAGAGCTGCACTGATGTAGATCTGCTCACCTATCAGACCGATCACACCAGGGACTACCTCATCACTCCTCAACTCGATCGGACGAGGAGGCAACCGCTGTATAGCTCTTCTGCGCCTCCACCCCTGGACCAACAAAGCCAAAGATGTGGATGAGAGCGAAAAGGTGATGCCGACGATCAGTCCAAGGACCAGATCACGAGTAAGTCGAGTTGGGAGCTTCAGTCGGGTCCAAAGCCGCGAGAACGTCTCGGCGAACCACATCGGTTCCCTATTCCCTCCTCTTTAGGTCGTGTCGACAGCAAGCGAAAAAAGGTTGAATGCAAAATACGATGACGATCCGCAACTTCGAGCTGGTTCAGGCACCTATTCGTCACGACACGTCCAGCTCTGAATGTTGATGTTGCTTTACACATTGGCCGAGAACAATGACGATATACTCTCTCTACATCTTCGATAGGTGAGCACAGACGCTTTCTATTGAGACGGCACTGACGTTCAAGGCATTGCGAGTGCGTGTACTACCAAGATTGGCATCGCACACGCCCGGTTCGCCCATCAGGCTCGGCCAACTTCAAACCAGGCGTTCACCGCTTGCCAGCCGCAACGACGACGACACAAGCACGAGAAAGCATCTTTACCGATGGGCATGATAGTCAGAGGAATTCAAACCAGGCTAAATCGGCGTCGGCGAGTGGAGGAACAGGTCTGCCGTTTGACGAAGAGGCCAAGTTGGTCTATGGTGTGATCTTGTCATTACGCAATATGGTCAAGAAGCTCTCCGGGCGGTAGGTCCTCTGTAATTACAGGCAGGCGGAATGAGCGCTGACCATGATTCAGTGACGAGGCGTTCACATCGTACAAGACGCCATCGTACAAGCTCCACTACTACGAGACCCTCACGGGATACCGCTTCATCCTCCTTTCCGACCCTTCATCCGATTCATTACGCTTCGTTCTTCGCCAACTCTACACGGGGCCGTTCGTCGAGAATGTAGTCAGAAATCCATTGATCAAGATGGACGATCGGACAAGAGGGGTCGACAGTGACCTTGTGTGTACCTTGCAATCTCACATTGCTGAACACTTGCTGACATGGGGACCAGTTCAGGGCAGCGGTGGACCGACACATCAGGAGTCTGTCGATGTTTGCCTAGACGGCTCCTTATGAGGCGCTTGACGACCATAACGAACGATGGCAGGGCCAGACGTCAAGGGAAAGGATATTGCCTGAGACGCTTGGGAGGGGGTAGGGCATCTCCCCGTCCAGACGCCTCCCTCATCTATGTCCAAAAATCATCATATGTAGACTGCATTCTACGCTCATGTATACAATCATCACCCAACCAGTCCATGTTTACTGCGAACATTAGCACCGATTCGTGTGAATTACTGCTCGAAGTGGTTCAACTCACGGTGTAGAACTTCCTGTTCTCGTTCTTGCCGAACAGATCCGTCCTCAACTCCGGCAACATCTACGCAGGGTCAGCCCGGCTCCTGACCTAGAATGACCTAGCTCACCTTCTCCTCGAGGATCTTGAGC
Organism: Tremellales sp. FJII-L8-SW-PAB2; assembly: GCA_022813505.1. Taxonomy (NCBI): domain Eukaryota; kingdom Fungi; phylum Basidiomycota; class Tremellomycetes; order Tremellales; species Tremellales sp. FJII-L8-SW-PAB2. The sequence continues at coordinate 185,732 of JAKLMH010000012.1, read as the reverse complement.
CTCTCGTTCAGGGTGTTGTCGACCTTGATCCTTCCCGCCATAGCACTTCCGATGATTCCACCAGCCTCATCATCGTTCAACCCGCTCTCGAGCTCGACGCTGACACTTCGGCCCGTCATCTCCTTATACTTGTCGGCGGCTGATTTTGACGACTTCTCGATCAAGTTGGCGTCTTTCGGTCGGTGTGTCAGGGTAACCTTCTCGGACAGCAACTTCAGGAAGACCTGTACGATTTCGACGTCAGTCATGACAAGAGTGAACGCGGTGATGCGCGCACCTCGAGAATGAGTGCCTCTAGGGACTTCTCGTATTCCTTCTTGCCGCTGAGCTCCTTGACCTTCTTGGTCGCATCCTCAAACAGAGTGTTGAGCTGGTCATTCCTCGACTTCAAGACCGTGATTCGCGAGTTGTTCAATGCCGTCGATTGATGACTGGCGGAACGGTATCAGCGTCCGTACTTCCCAAGGACAGCGCATGCAACGTACATCTTCCATCCAACCTCTGCTTGCTTCCTCTTCTTTTCATACTGAGAGTCGATGGCCAAGCTCTCTTGTCGTACGATCTTTGCCTGACGCAACATGTCAGATCATCATCAGGTTCGAAACGCGCTATCGAGCCGCGGACGTTCAAGCGTACTTTCTCAATGGCAAACTCCTCATCGGCCTTGACTTGGATCTCACGTGCTTTCTCTCGAGCCTCCTGGGAGATGAACGCGACCTGAAGCGGAGTCAGCCGATGCGTCCCAAGTGGGGGATGGGAGGGGTCCTTGAAGAGCAGAGCTACGCTGAAACTGGACGTACCATCTTGTTCATCTCCGACTGGATCTCGGCATCATTCAATGCTCCCGTTCGCGACATCTCGACTACTGGTCTATGGGTGTAGTCAGAAGGGGGATGAGATGTATAGCTGGAAGCAAGATAGAGTAGTATCAGTGACGAGCGTTGATGCGTTGCAGGCGAGACCGGACCGGAAGCATTCATTCCCTTGTTCAACCCATTGTGGCACTTCTACTCAACCCCTCCTTCATGTACTCCTCTCCAGCGGCAGATAGGGCAGGGCATGTCAGGGGGTTTTATCCCTCCTGCTTCGACTGCTCCCGATCCGGATGATGCTGGGAGTCACGATGTCAAGCCGGAGGTTCTGCCTGAGCCGCTGCTGAAGCTCACGTCGCGTCAGGAAGGCAGACTGAGGGATCACGTCGATGGCCGCCTGACCGATCTCGAGCGAGATTCCAAGACCCAGTGAGTAGTGTGAATGGATACCATTAGCGTTCCGCTAGATTGTCGTCGTCGATCTGACCACAATATAGTGGTTTCGGAAGCCTCGGCGCTTTGCTAGGTCGACTGAGACCGCTTCTTCGACTCATCCTCCAAATCCCGCCTGTCGAACCATGGTCGTCCTTACGCACTTCCTACCTCCTGTCATTCTCGGGAAGCGTTACATCGTATATCGCCTCTCTCCCACTCGTACCACACGGTCGAGCCAGCGATGAACGAGAAGCCGGGCAAGTCATGCGGGATGTCATTGACTTCCTGAATGAAGTGGACAGAGCTTGGCGGGTCGTCCTGAAGGGTCAAGCTTGGATCATGGATGAGCGCACAAACACGGGCCAGGCGGTGAGAGTTGGATATGCGGGCTCAGTAGGACAGACAGAGAAGTCAGTACTTCGGCCGTGAACCTCACTTGAGTGGGATCAGAGTCTGACTGTCAGAATTCGGCTACGATCAATCATCATCTCTGGCCGAGCCAAGATTCTGGCTTGGGCAAGAAGCTACGGCTCGTTCCCCGGATCTGCGATCGGAGTGAATGGATCATCGACTCCGGTTAACTCGATCGCAGAGATGGGCGACTGGGAGACGGAGATCATGGGGATGTGGAATGGAATCTTAGACGTCTTGTCCGGCGGCGATCCCGACGCCGCTGAGGATGACGAGGACAAAAGACTGGAGCTGGAGGAAATCACAACCTGAGCATGGGCACTGATACGGAGGATTAAGTAGATGTAGCATGTAGCATAGGTACAACAAGGATATGGTTGTATAGTAATGTCAAATCTGCTGAAATCATTCGGATTTACGTTCGTGATCTGCTAGAACCGTGTCGTCTATGGCGAGGGTTGTGGGGTCGGGAAGCTCGTCATTCGGTCCCTCAGCACGGTCGAAAGCTCGTGCCATGCCCCCGCAACTCGACACATGCACTTCATCCTCACCTGGCCCCCATCCATCGCCCGGCCAACCATCTTGAGCAACTTCACACTACTCGACCTTTCCCCGGCGCCAAAGACAAATTCACCTTTCCATTCTTCATCCTCCCTTTTTCTCTGACCCTTCTTCAGGGGCGGATCGAGCCTCGCCACGAAGAGGTTGAATCCTACTTCTGTGACTAGCCGGGAGACTTCTTGATCGAGTAGATCGTATTTCGAAGGTTCAAAGGGTTTGAGCGCGGCTGAGACGGGGGCGAAGGATGCGTTGGACATTCGTGATGAGGGTCGCGTAGCTGTAGGTGTGTTGGCTCGGAAGGATGAGGGTGGGTTACGAGCGAGGGACCGACGTGGAGGTTCAGTTCGCGGTGTCATCGGATAGCCATGCGAGGCAGACCTATTCCCGAGCAAGGGGGTGGTTGATCTTGGTAGAGAGTTGGGTACGCTTTGTCTTGGTTTCGGGGGTGTTTGAAAAGCAGGTGCGGGGGCGTCCTGACCCCTCTGTCCGCTCGGCACTGTCAAGCGATTCTGCGATAGAGTCGGTACGAATGTCTCTGAGCGAGCTGATGGTGGAGGGCTCCGGACGGGTATGCGACTTCCAGCAGTGAGGCCCCGTGTGATCGAAGCTTGTGAGCTGGCGCTAGGACTGGGGCTGCGCAGGTCAAATGGTCGTGTCCCGCCATATGAGCTCGATCGGCGGTTGGTGGGTGTCTGGTACATCGCCGGCATGGTCGGTACAGGAGGCGGACGTGTCCCGATATCCCATTGCGGCCGATCCTGCACCGTTGAAGACGAGACGTTGGAAGCTTGCCGCCTGATCGTCCGGTTCGCGTCCTGTCTGGCCGGACTTTTCGGTCGACCCAAGCCTAGACTTGCATTTACTTGCTGACCCGAATGATTCGATGATATGGACGAGCGATGACTGGGTGTAGAGCTGGTGTACATGGACGTGCCAGGAATGCCGAAGTACTCGCGTGTTGGTGATGAAAGAACAGATGAGGTTTCCGTCAATAGCTCGACGTCGCCCGAGGAGCCGCCGCCCGGCGCTGTGTGTTGGGTGAAGGCGATGCGAAATTTGCCATCGAGCTGCTGGAGTTGCCGAGACAAGGTAGCCCACCGGGACTCCATCTCACTCAACCTGATATCTATTAGGCCTGACCTGCGGTACAGCGACGCTTGGACTCACCTGCGAAGCGCCTCGCCATTTCTGGTCGACCGTTCTTGGATACTCTTGTTCATCATTTTCAAGATCCTGGTGACGCTCGGCACGTAGGTCCTGGACATTCAGCATTCGAGCTTTGGTGGATACACCACCGACATACGACTTCATTGACTCGTGGCTCCTTGCAAGCTCCTCCAGCCGCTCGACACTCGGGTGGTCGTCCGAGTCACTCCTGTCGGGTAGCCCGTCCGGCAAACTTGATACGAGGCGCAAGTATGCCTTCGATGTCAGATGGGGATCTTATGCTCTGCAATGAGCTGTGCAGGGAGCACTCACAAGACAGTCGTTCAAGCTCTTCTGCATCGGCTCCATCATTGCGTCGGCCTGTTCGGCGGTTCTGCCGTCAGCGGTGTCAGGCAATGATGACTTACGTTCGGAATCTGACCAGCCAGCCATCCTCCTTCATCTCCTCCTTCAAGACACCATATTGCCGAGACGCCTTCTCCCAGTCCCGCTGAAGGTCTTTGACATCCTCTTCGTCCACCTCAGATGCTACGAAACCAGGAAGAGCTGATTCGAGCCGTCCGCTGAGCGAGGTGTACGATGCATCAAGATCAGAGAGCAGCGAGTCGATTCGAGGAGATTGAGATGAAGGACTGCCAGTCGATGGACCAGCGTGTCGGAGTTCCTCGAGCTCTGGATCATTAGCGTGTACAGCCCAGCTCCTTTGGCGAAACCTGCCATATATCGCCGCCGACAGGCCTGCGATCTCCCGCAGAAGCTGGTCGAGCGAGTCGGCTGCTGTTCTGAGGGGTCAGGACTGGTGATGAGCGAGAAGGCTTGACCCACGTGATCGCCCCTGATGATACCTTAGACTCTTGACCGTCTGTCTTGACACCATTGGTGCCATCCACTCCTTCTTCTGCTGGAGGCGAGGGGGTGGACAGGGCCGCCACCCTCTCATCCAGGCCTTGAGTATCGACCATGATGACTGGGCAGAAGAAAGCAGAGAGTTACTCAAGGGCTAGCTCATCTAAAGGTGTGTCCCGTTGATTCCGATACGAGACAGTACGAGTACATTGCATTCATTAGGGGTAGTTGCTTTTACGTTTCACTTGACAAAGAAGCCAGACACGAACACGCGACGTGGGGGAGAGGCATGACGTGGTAATTAAGCAGAAGATCAGTATTATCAATCTTGCAATATCACCGGTTGCGGGTTCTAACTTTAAGGGAGCCAGGGACAGAGCGACGGTCAGGCACAAGCTAACCCGGGCTAGGCCCAACTCACCATAGCAACCACCAACCGCACTCTATTCACCACCTCCTTCAACAACCCATTCTCAAGACAGCTCAAAGAGACAAGCACGACACTACGAGAGACCTCGCCGTAGTCAACATCATCCACACTCGCTGACCCCTTTGTCGTCCTTTCAAACCGCCGATCCTTTTTCCTCCACCGAAGCCCCCACCATCCCGGCCATCATGGCTCTCACTGCGACAACGTGGACAGACTTGCTCAACGAGCTCAACCGTGACGTCGCAAGGGATCGTCCAAACGACTTAGTCCAGTGGGGAGCAGACTGGTTCCAAAACAAGCTCAGACAAGACGTGAGTGAAGCTGTGGTATCAAGACATCCATGCGTGTACGCACGGCGCTCATGCTTCTGCGCAGAGGTCCGGTCAATCCACTTCTTCCGCTCAGCCGACGCCCAGCAAGCGCGGTCCTCCTGGTAACATCGCGCTCGCTGCGCCTGGCATACAGTCCGTTAACGCGGCCAACCTGTCACCATTCTCCGAAATGGCCCCGTCCGACTCACCGTTTGGCGGTCCTCGACGCTCGACGGCCCCTGCTGTCCCTCCTGGATCCGGCTCGAACCTCTCCAATGAGCCCATCTTTGCTGCTCCGTTTGGCGGTGCTCCTGGAAACGCTCAGGCGGCCCAGACCGAGTCGTCGCCTTTCACCGGCAGTGCTCCGGTATTTGACAACTCCCCCTTCGGCCAGGTTGAACAACACCACGATGAACCCGACGTGCCTTCTTACGCTCTAGGAAGGAGGACTTCCGTCTCGGCCGAATCGCTCGTACCCGCCAATCACCGATCGCTGCCACCAACTTCTGGACTCGAGACGACCATGGAGGAAGAAGACGAAGAACCCGCTCAGCCCTCCATGCCCGTTTTCCCCAAATCCGCAGAACAGCTCCAGCGTATTCGCACCGCCATCAAACCCAACTTCCTCTTCCGCAACCTGGACGAAGAGCAGGAGGCCGATGTTCTGGCAGCGATGAAGGAGGTCAAGATCAATGCTGGCGAGATGATCATCGAGCAAGGCGCTGCTGGAGACTTCTTCTACGTGGTCGAGAGTGGTCAATTGGACGTTTTCGTCAAGAAGGAGGGTCAGGTTCTCGACGAGAAGAATGGAGATCGATCTTTGCTCGGCAAGAAGGTCGCTCACTGTGTCGAAGGCAACTCTTTCGGAGAGCTCGCCCTGATGCACAAGTAAGTAACTCGGTGCCGTCACTCGAACCCCTTGGTCAGTTGACAAGGAAGCTGACTCGCATCAGCGCGCCTCGAGCAGCTTCGATCGTGTCATTGACTCCCTGTACTCTCTGGGCTTTGGATCGAGTCTCCTTCCGAACCATCCTGCTCGACGTAAGTCGGCCTTTTGCTGAAAGCAGCTTCATGCGCTGATCTCAATCACAGCACACATCGCGAAAGCGCCGACTTTACGAGTCTTTCCTGTCTGAGGTCTCGATTCTTTCCTCTCTCCAGCCGCAGGAGAGGGCCAAAATCGCAGATGTGCTGGAGTCCAAGACTTTCGTCGAAGGAGAGGATGTCATCAGGGAAGGCGAGGCGGGAGAAGAGTTCTTCCTCATCGAGAGCGGTAGCGCCGTCGCCATCAAGACGGACGCCAGTGGTCAGGACAGCGTTGTCAAGCAGTACACCAAGGGTGACTACTTTGGAGGTACGTTCCCTGTTGCTCAGATGTCTCGGCATGATGGCTGACTAAGTCTTCAGAGTTGGCACTTCTCAACCGCCAGTCGCGAGCTGCCTCAGTGCGAGCCACCTCCGACAAGCTCGTTGTCGCCGCCCTGGGAGAGCAGGCATTCACGCGTCTGCTAGGTCCTGTCAAGGACATCATGGCCAGGTCTGTCGGCGAGAGGTACGGCTTTCCTGGTCCAGGCAGATGAGAGACAGGCATGAGGACGACGAGATGGTAGACGAGGTGTTGTCGTAGCTACAGCAATTTGGACGTGGCATGTATTGTATTGCGCTCTCGGCTTCGTCGGTCCTTGCCCTAAGACACAGATTCAAAGCATCGCACGGACACATGGTGCTTTCGCGATCATGGCCGTAGGGGACACGGAGTGGAGGCATGATGTTTACGAGCCCAGTGCCTCGAATCAACTTGTCAATCTTGATCTTTTTCTTCCTCTACACCCCCTTCATGTCGCTTGCGACATGTACCATCTGCTCAAAGGTCTACATGCCCATTTGACGCGGAAGGATGAGTACTCGGTCGTCATCATCGGGCTTGACAATGTGAGTTTGAGCTACAGTCTGCACGAGCACATGGACGTTGCTGATCAGATGTAGGCCGGCAAAACGGTTCGTCTTCTGCTGCCTTTTGCTTGCAAGCTGCGATTGAGAAGGACAAAGCTCATGGATGACAGACGATGTTGGAGAAGATCAAGACGTTGTACAACCCTACTCCCGGTATGGCGCCAGAGAAGATAGGCCCAACAGTCGGTCAAAACAGTGAGTATCACTGACGCATCACACCAGGGCATGGTGAAGGCGAGACACTGATTATCCAGTCGGCAAAATCTCACTGCCTTCGACGACACTGCACTTTTTCGATCTGGGTGGACAGAGGGATATCAGGTCTATCTGGCCAAGGTACTATGACGAATGTCATGCGGTCATGTTCGTACTGGACGCATGTGATCAGGCCCGGCTGAGCGAAGGGTGGGAAGTGTTTGGTGAGTCCACTTTCTGGCAGCTGCAATGCCCATACGCGATCTCGGGACAGAGAAGCTCATGATTGCTATAGATGAAGTCCTGAACTCGCCCCGGTTGCTCAATCTACCTTTACTACTACTTGCCAACAAGCAAGATTCGCCCACTTCTCTCTCTGTCGCCGAAATCCGAGAATCGTTCGACGCGTGGCAGAGGGCTCATCCTGAACGTGCTCGGGCGGCCGAAGCAGAAGCAGCGGAGGTTGAGGGTACAGATGGGGTGGACCGGAAAGGAAAGGGGCGGGCGAAGGAGGAATCCGACGAGACCGCGGGTAGCTGGGATGACGGTGGTGCGAAGGATGCTCGGATGGCAAGTCTCGATGTCATGGGCGTTTCGGCGCTTGAAGGGTACGTTCCCAGTGCACAGGTAGCAGGATGAAGACGACTGACGCTGCAGGACGGGAGTCAAGGACGCTGTCAACTGGCTGTATATCCGCGTACAGAACGCGATCAGAGTGTGAGTATGAGGATGTCCCGCGACAGCTGGGCTGACCCACCAGGGAGGATCGCTATTGACCTTTCACGTTGGAAACCTGAACCATCACACGCCGCTTCTCCTCGCCTAGTCCTCGGAGTATGGAAAGTTAAGCCGAGCCCGGACGCCAGTGCGCTCCTTCGGAGGCAAAGACTGGTGCGACAGGCGCATGCGGTCAAAAGCATAGTATACATGACACGGCCACGATGTACGACATTATCCCTTTTCCACCAACTGCCTCCCAGCCTAGACCTTGTATGGGATAGGCGAGTGGTGGTTGGGCACTTGACCGAGCAGCAACTCCTCGAATTCGCCGACACCAGGTAGCTCGTACCCGTCTCCCTTTTTGAATTGGGATGACCAGCTGGTGATCTTGGAAGCGAGGTTGTCGGGACCGAATCCGAAGAACTCGTACAGAGTGTTTTGAGGGGCGGACATCCCGAAAGTGTGCATGTGAGCACCGGCATGAGCGTATTTTGCCCATCCTAGTGATCCCCATGCCTCGATAGCGACGATGAGCGAGTCCTTGGGCAAGACTGAACGGCGGTAAGAAACTGGTTGACGGTCAAAGTGTTCTTGCGAAGGCATTGAGACGACTCGGACTCGGCTACCGTCCTTTTCTAATAGCTTGGCGACCTCGATCGAGCGTGAGACTTCGGCACCGGTGGCGATCAAAGTGATCTGGGGGTTTTCGGAACCATACACTGGGTAAGCGCCGAGAGCGACTTTGTTTCGGTCAGAGCCTTCGAGCAGAGGGACGGGTTGCCGAGAGAGGGCAAAGAGGGATGGGTGGTCCTCGTCCTTGAGAGCAAGGAGCCAGGCTCCGAGAGCCTCCTCGGCGTCGGCAGGTCGGACAAAGTTGAGTCCGGGCAGACCTCGGTAGAAGTGTGCCAGGGCGATAGGCTGGTGCGTAGGGCCTGGACGATCAGCAAGAGCTCTGAAGTCTCGGTCGCAGACCTAGAATGCGGAACTCACCATCCTCTCCGATACCGATAGCGTCGTGCGTGGCGATACCGATGAATCTCAAGCCCTGGAGAGCCGACATTCGAGCAGCAGGCGCGGCGTAGAGCCAGAACATGAAGAAGGTCGACATGATGGGGATCGTGGAACCCTTCTGGTAAGCGGCGAGACCGTTACCGATAGCCAACATGGCATGTTCACGGATACCGTATCGGATCTGTCGACCGGCGTAGTCTCCCAAACCGGAATCGGGCTTTTGGAACTCGACCATGTCTTTGAAATTGACGAAAGTCGATTCGAGCAGATCGGCAGAACCAGCGACGAAAGTCTTGTCCTTTGGCACCAAGGCTTGAACGACGATACCGGAACTCTTTCGAGTAGGAGCAGGCTCCTTAGGCAGCTTGTCCTTGGTAGGCAAGTCGGCCTCCCATCCTTCCCTCAATTTACCCTGCATACGCCTCGTCAAGTCCTTGGCTTCCTCCGGGTACTTTTGCTTGTACTCGGCAAACAACTTGTTCCACTCGTCTTCGGCTTTTTGACCCTTGGGTACACATTCTTCAAAGTATTTGTAGCACTCTTTGGGGACGACAAACTTGTCGTCGGGGTGGAAACCGAGTTGTGTCTTGACGTATGCGACGTCTTCCTCACCGAGAGCAGCACCGTGAACTTTTCCCTGGCCCTGGTTCTTCGATCCGATACCGATGATGGTCCGGATGTTGAGCATGGTGGGCTTTCCCTTGACCTTCTTGGCCTCGGCGAGGGCGTTGACGATGCCATCAAGCTGAGAATTAGCAAAGGTCCCAGTTGCTCAGTTGTGCTAGTCAGACCCACATCGTTGGAGCCGTCATAGACGTCAATGACGTGCCAGTTCTGCGCTCGGAATTTGGCCGAGGTGTCGTCTGTGAAACAAGAGTCGATAGAGCCATCGACCGTGACGTTGTTGTTGTCGTAGATGAGAATCAGGTTGTCGAGACCCCAGTGACCAGCCAAAGAGATCGCTGAGATTCAGTCAGCTGGGATCCTGAAGCGAGTCAATCGGGCCGAACACTGAACCCACCCTCCATACCGACACCTTCCTGGATACAACCATCACCCGTCATCGCCCAGATCTTTCCGTCAACAATGGGGAAGCCGTCTTTGTTGTACTGCGCCCCAAGCTGCTTGCCAGCAACGGCGAGACCGACAGCGTTGGCAACACCCTGACCGAGAGGACCGGTTGTCACTTCGACACCAGGGAACTCGATCTCTGGGTGTCCAGCTGCCATTGTGTGGTGAACGGGAGCGTGGTAGTTTCGGATTTGGTCTAATGTCCAGTCCTTGTAGCCAGAGAAATGGAGCATGAGGTATTGCAGCAGACATGCGTGACCGACCGAGAGCACGAATCCTGCCTGGTCAACCCGACGTACCCTCGGCAGGCGGAAGCTCCCCACTCACGATCACGGGCGAACCAGTCTGGGTTGGTGGGGTTGTATCGCATGTGATATCTCCACAAGGCGACACCGATGGCAGCGGCGCCCATGACAGTACCGGGGTGTCCACCCTTGTACTACACCGCTAGTCAGCTGACAGGGCGGTGATGTATCTGGTCGATTTGCTCACCTGCTGGCAGAGGTCTGCGGCGAGACAACGGATGGTGTTGAGGACAAGCATCTCATCTTCAGCCTTGCCTGCCTTCGCAGGGACTTTGGGCTGCTTGTCGAGCCCAGCTCCGTGACCAGAGACAGACTCGGTAGCGGCAACAGAAGGAGCCATCGTGCGTAGATTGACTATAACGACTGGGCAAGAAAGGTTTCGGTGTGGGGGTTTTAGCTAGATTTCGAAGATCAGCTCGGGGCGAGCAACTTCTTATATCTCTACCGATAACGAGTACATAGATCCGAGCAGGCTTTCCATCTGCCGTACAGGACATACGCCGAAAGCCCAACTTTTGGTCGACTGCCTAAATCACTAACCGTACTTCGGCCCGAAGTCACCAATGGCGGAGCCAAAGTGATCGGTAGTCTGTTAGCCGGACTACCGGAATGAAACCCACAAACCCGGAAGCATCAACATAGGCGCAGCTTGTGATTGCGCGGATGCCTAACGCAACGTATCGCTCCGCGCTGATGTCAACAACAAGAGGCATGTGCAATCAGGAAGCATGGAAATCCCCCCTGACTGACCGGCGGAGGTGTGAGCGGCCGTCCGATACCAGTAGTCTTTCCACCACGGAGCCGCCGAGGCGACGAGCAAGCCTTGCCTCGTTATGATGAATACTCCCCCCATATAAGACTCGTTTGTAAACACTCACCGAGACGAGACTGATTTTGTCTTTGCCACTGTCTCCGCCTGCTTCGGGTAGCCTGTAGTTCTCTCCAGGATGATCTCGACACCGACCCGCGACGAGTTCGACGACGATGACTTTGACGATGCTCGATTTGGCGTCATGCCCGACACGCCGGCTCCGCTGAAAGCGCGCGTCAATAACCTGACCAACCAGGTGAGCGAGTTGGTCAGGATGAACCAAAACAACGAGAAACGACATAAAGCCGAGACTTCGCGGTACAAAAATGAGCTGGAGGAGGCTCAGAATGAGAGGGACAAGGCCAAGTCTGAAGCGAAGATCAAGTCGGCGGAACTCGAGAGGTGTAAAGCTGAAGGAGACGGCAAGATGCACGAGGTGAGTACTGTACTGGGCCGACGAACGAGAGCGCGTTGTTGACATCGGTGTTCAGCTCAACCTGCACTCTGAGATCCTGCAGCAGAAGGCCGCTTTAGTTCTCGCGCAAGAGCAAATGCAAATCATTGAGCTCGAAAGGAGACTGGTACAGGCTGAAGCGGAGAAAGGTCAGTCCGACAGGCTGTCTGGCTTCCTCGATGATCGTCCTAACATATCAGTGCTGAGAGACCACCGTATCTCCATGTTCAAGGCTAAAGAAGAAGAGATGCTGGCCGAGATGGAAGAGAAGGATGTGCGACTTGATGAATTGGAAGTAGGTCGATGTTCCTGACACAGTCAACAAGGAAGATAGCTGATGTCATAGGGACGACTGGCCAGGGCGAACACATCGGCCGGCCACCAACGAGCAGCGGATGACAAGTCACGGGTCGAGCTGGAAAGCAAGATCGAGAAGCTCGAAGCCAGTGTAACCAAGCTCAAGGGAAGCGAGAAGAGCGCGCGGGATCAATTGGCCGAGGTGCTAGAGCTCGAGAAGTCCAACGAAGGATCCGTGAGTTCAGCTACACTTGTGGGTATGCTATGTGCTGACTTCCGCAAGGCGGACAAGGAGAAGAAACAGCTCCAGGCCTCGCTCAAAGCCGTCAAGGCTGATCTGGCCAAGAAGGAAGAGGAGTTGAGCGATGTGCAAGAAGAGCTTTCGACCTTGAAGGAGAGTAGCAAAGAACGGGAGAAGGCTTTGAAGCAGAAGCTGAAGGAGGTCACACTCGAGAAGGACCGTCTGACTGGTCTTGAGGTGAGCGATGAGCCGGACTGCCTTAAGTATCAGCTAACCCGCCAGGATGAGCTCGAGGCTATGAAGAGCTCGACCAGGGTGCGATCGATCGGCCACAGCGTGCAGCCCGACGATCACTCGGCTCCTAGCTCACCGCCCAAACCGATAAAGGAGAAGTCCAAGACCAAAGCAGTCGCCACAGCGCCCATCATCGAAATCACCGCCCCAGATGAGGACGAAATCGTGGAGAGACCGAAGAAGACCAAAGCACCCAAGGCTGTCTCGTCGTGCAAGGCTCCTGCCTCCTCGTCGCCGAGAGCCAGGGTCAGGAAGGTGTGTCGTTACCTTCTTATCGCGGGCCACCTGCTAATTTCCCAGACCACACCGGTTCCCGAGCCTTCAGAAGCTGGATCAGACTACGACGCACCTCCTTTCAAGAGAAAAGCTAGGACACCAGCACGTAGCGCCAGTCCTCAACCACCAGTGCGCAAGGCCAAGCCCCTCGGCGAGTCGAACGACAATCTGCCTTCAGACAAGGAAGACGGCAAGATCGGCGAACCGTTCAAGGTCATGAAGCCGCTAGTGGTCAAGAAGAAGGCCAAAGACAAGGAAAGTTCGGCGGATGAGGATGCTCAACCAGAGAAGAAGAAGAAGCGGAAACTCCTAGGAGTCCAGCCCGCCTTCCAGTGGGATTCCATCATGAATGTGAGCTCGACACTTTTGACAAACATGTTTGTCGAAGCTGAACGACTGCAGTCCGGCGATGGTGTGATCCCTTCGACTCTGTCGCCGCTGAAACCGACGGCAACCAAGGCCGGCACGATCCCTCGAGTTGGTTTCCCCAGCTCCGCATCTTCGAGGACTCTCTCGCGATTCTAGCATGCCGGTTTCCCTATCTTCTGTCACTCCCCTGGATAATGCGCGATTACTATAGCATACTTGGACTTTGCTATGCATCTTGAAGATAGTGTTACAACACATTTGGCCTTGGAACCTAGCCTTCGAACTTGAACCGTTCACGAAGCTGCTTCCCCCAGATGAACATCTAGCCGTCAGGGACTGGTCCCAGCTATCGAGGTTGTCGGTAGCACTCACGATCATCGGGGCAGGTACAGCGACGAGCGCAACGAGCGCAAGCAGGGTCCCTCCCCAGCCCCAGCCGAGGGTAGTGAACATGTCGGGTGCGAAGATGGGCAATATGCAAGCGATGACTGAACGGAGCTGAGTTGATCAGACTCACACGCCGACGGAGATACAGAGCCAAAGGATGCCGACTCACGGCAGTGGCGGCTGCTGTGCCGGCGGCAGAGTATGGGAAGAATGCATCGACAATGCTGCACTGGTCAATATCGCTCAATGCAACAGATGATACACTCACAAGTTCTGAATGGAGTTGAATGCGAGGGTGAGACCGAGAAGCAATACAGCGGTGCCAATTTGTGGACCGATCCAATGCGTCTGAGCATTGGCGGTCCAGCCAAGTATGAACAGTCCGATAGGGCAGATGACCATCCCAATTTGAGTCAGGACCAGCTAGACTTGATCAGTGTTGTTGTGAATTGGCAGCGATGACATCGACTCACCCTATACTCCGGCTGACCTTGATCGCCCTTGCGGCGACTCAACCGTTTGTAGATCTTGTCTTGACAGGTCGCAGCAATTGCAGCCGCCGTAAGGCTTCCGATCCCAAGTCCGACGTAAGACAAGGAGATGACGCCTTTAGGCCATTGGTAAGAGAACAGCCCTTCGCGATCGAAGGGCGGGCCGCCAAACATGAGAGGAATGCTAACCAGGCAAAGGTAGATAATGCCTATACCCTGTTCACTTACCACTCAAGGCTGGGGAAACTGAACACTGACCGTAGATATAGGAGTAGTACAGTGAGAACATGAAGCAGACCGGATTTGTGAACAACAATCTTGGTGGACGGCTGAATGCTCGGCCAAACACCTGTTTGGCTTCGTCGACCGACACCATAGCCGACATCCATCCCAGCAAGTGCAGGTTTCGGGAAAGAGACAGCTTGTCTCGCCAGGATGTGGCGTCCGATATCGGGTGGGATATGCGATACTTGAGCCGTTTCTCAAGGACACTTCAACTGTGAGCTTCACAGACTCTGGAAGTCAGTGGACATGGGAGCTACATACGGAGCATATGTCTCTCGAGTCTGGGTGACGAGTAGGACAAAGTTGATGGCGGCCATGATTGTCAAAGCGTAGAAGAGCCAACGCCATCCGCCGAATAGGATCCAGTATCCCAGCATGCTTCCTAGAACAGGTCCCGTCTGATCCGATTAGCGAGAATCATGTGGACGGCCGGAACGCACCATTGGGCCGATGGCGTAAATACTGATCGGTCGACCTCGCTCATGAGGCTTGAATATCTGCATGGGTAGTCGAGTGTGCGGCAGTAGTAGGTCAAAACACCCACATCGGCGCATGTTGCCACTCCCAGCCCTGGTCCCACGGATGACCACATACCGGCAAAGCTGGCTCAAGTCAGACACGGCTCATGAGCGGCCCCCTCATGCCACTCACAATCTCAGGATGATCAGGCTCTGAATACTGTGTTGTCAGCATCCTATATCTGGTAAGGATCTGTACCACCTACTTCGGCGCAAGTGCCGTACCCAAGCAGAACAAGACCATCAAGACTTGACTGACAAGGTACGCCGGCTGACGACCATACAGCTCGGACAGTGGGGCGAATATAAATGGCCCGGTTCTGGCTTCGTCAACTGGGGCCCGGTAGCTATATACAAAGGAGATCGGGTGACTCACCCCATACCCAGCACGTAAATGGACGTGATCAAGACCCCGATCTTCTCGTTCTCGACATTGAATTCCTGCAACACCTCGTGGAACCCAGGAACAGCAATCGAACTGCCGCTAGTCGAGATGAAGCCCGTCACAGCGACCGTGAGGGCTATGCGCCATCGTTTACTGCTCGGCCAATTGTGCGGGTTCTCCGGCGAGTTGGCAAAATTCGACAGAGCTTTGGCTGCCTCTTGGGCCGAGGCTGAGGTGACGGTAGGTTTCAAGGGCGGGAAGGTCGGCGGTCCACTTGCTTCAATCTCTTGAGATGTGTTCGAGAGGGACGAACTGGCGGCTGCCTCGAGGTCGTGTGCGCCGTCAGGCGGTCCAGAAGATGTCATCGTACTGATTGGGGGGTACACAGACGATTGCACTGGTGTCCGGGGACATACCCTCTGCTTCTATAGCGAAATCATTTGTATAGGTCGAGTCGAGTCTTCCGAGAACGCCCGAATGTATTTCGTCAGTGAGATCTATCGTCTCTATACATAGCGCTTAGCCTCAGCGTGCTCCCTCGATTGCTGCTCACAGCTGATCGCCAATACGGCCGGGCCGGTCTTCTCCGACGTTCTGCAACCGAATCAACAATGTTAGGCGCAACAGCTCTACGAACAATAGGCGCCAAACTGCCTTCGCGAAGTTGCCTCAATTGCGGTCGTCAATGACTAGACACTGATTGCATGACAACCCACGATGTCACGACGCGCCGACGATGTGGCTGACGGCGCGAGGGACACGAAGCGACCTCGTACCGACGGATCTGCCCCTGCCCCCGCCATGAGCGTCAGCGACATCCGAGCTCAGCTGGCCGCCAAGAAGGCTGCTGTCGAAGCTCGACTCGCCGCTTCTCGAGGGTCGCCGTCCAGCGCCTCACCGCAGCCCGCCGCATCGGCCTCAAGCTCATCGAATCCTGCGAGGCCAGCAGAGACCTCTCGGCCCGCCGGACCTGCCGCTATGCCTCCTACGCCCAAGATGGACGGAGCCATGTCCGACAGGATTGCCGCTGCCAAAGCGAGAATAGACGCCTTGAAATCACGATCAAACAATCCTTATCTGTCCGGGTCAGGATCCATGCCAAAGGCCGAAGCTGCTCCTCAACAGCCCTCGGGCGCTATGTCTTCCGTGGCCCTACACCCACTCTTGACGGGTGGGCAGCAAGGGAAACAGCAAGAGCAGCAGAGTGCCCGGAACGAAAAGATAGCTATGCGCGACCGATACAAGCCCATGGCACCCAAGTACTCGTCCATCAAAGCCAACGCCAACGCATCCCCGTCGGGATCTGCGTCTCCGGCACCCATCGCGAACGTCATCAACCCTTATGCATCCGGACCGAGCACCAGCGCGAACAACGGCGAAGAACCTGTGGCACCTGCTAGACGGTCGAGGAAGCTCAACTTCGCTGCGCAGGGCAAATATGTAAAGCAGGGAGACGCACTGAGGGCGGAGGCGAAAATGGAGGCTCTAAAGCAGAGGATCGCGGAGCAGAGTAGGAAGGCTGGTCTCGACAACGAGTTTGACACTCTGGAGAGGAGTCTTAGGGTACGTTTCTGTTGGCCCCGGTTAGGCGTCTGACGCCTTCCATTCACACTGTTGACATGCTCAGCGTCAACCACCTCCCGATGTCGAATGGTGGGACACTGCCATCATGCCGGACGGATCGACGTACGACGATATCGATAAAGCGATGGATTACATGACGACTGCAAGCGACACGCTCGTGACGCATCTAGTCCAGCACCCCATTCCTATCCCGGCACCAGGTGACAAGAAGCAGGAGGAGCGAGGCCTCATGTTGACGAAGAAGGAGCAGAAAAAGATGCGTCGGCAGAGACGTAAAGCGGAGCTGGAGGACAAGCAGGACAGGCAGAAGATGGGTTTGATCCCGCCTGACGCACCAAAGGGTATGTGCCGACGATGTCACTATCAGCGAAGCTTGTGCTCACATCGATAGTCCGGTTGGCAAATTTGATGAAGGTCTTGACGTCCGATGCCGTTCAAGATCCGACGAAGGTCGAAGCCAAGGTCAGACGCGAGGTCGCACAACGAGCCGACAAGCACGAGCGAGATAACGAGGAACGAAAATTGACAGTCGAAGAGAGGCAGGAGAAGAATTATCAAAAGATGCTGGCCAAGGAGAGGAAAGGTGTCTACGCAACCGTCTACAAGATCAAGTACCTCTCGAACGGTCAACACAAGTTCAAAGTCCGCCAAACGGCCAAGAAGGACTACCTCTCGGGCGTGTGCATATTCAACCCCAAATTCGCTTTGGTACTGGTCGAAGGAACCGACAAGGGAATCAAGCATTACAAGCAGTTGATGCTTAACCGTATCGACTGGACCGAGCAAGCGAGACCTCGGGCCGACATCGACGGTGAAGGTGGGGAAGAGGAAGAAGAGGACAAGGCAGGGTTCGGGGAAGACGTGGAGAACGACCTAGCGGACAACAAATGCGAATTAATTTGGGAAGGCGAGGTCAGCGAGAGGACCTTCAAGGGGTTCAGGGCGAGACATTCAGAATCCGACACGAGCGCGAAAGAGTGGTTGACACCGAAGTGGGAGGGCATGTGGGACCTGTCCAAGCGCTGGGTGTGGAGCGGGGAGGATCTGTAGACACGCGGGGCGGTAGAATGACCTATGCACTATCGGCACTTTACATGAGCATATGAAAAGACCACGCGGATCACACCCTCTTCAGAATCGCAAAATCGCAAGATCGCAATTCGCGGTCGCAATCGCAACTTGGGATCACAGCGGGATTATCGAATTAATACGTCTGTAATGCCGGTTTTGCTTCCGTCTGGCTCGTTGCAACGGCTCGTTCCGGCTGCTGTCGCTATTGACGAGCACTGGTCCAGACAATACTCCAACGCCGTCTTCATATACTTTGGGTCGCTGCCCTCTCCTTCTGCTCTTCCCCTCGACCCCTCGGCGACAATTTTTCACCATGACGATGATCCCTTCGCGACTCGCGAAGCTCACATCGTCATCCTCGACCATCGAAGAGGCTCGTCGTAGATCTGTCAACGCCTATCGCGCATGGTACCGCTCAGTGAGTTCACATTATCGACTCAGACGCCCGGCCTCGAGCATAGAGAAGGAGGAGACAACATGCTACTCTTTACTTCGGCCGAGCTTCGTTTCATCCAAGAAATGGAGGATTTGGAGCGTCGAGCTGAAAACTGTAGGCACCAGAGATCGTCTCGCTATACGCCCTCAACATCGCACCATCAATGGTCCGTCTCAAGATTAGGCAGGACTTCGAGAAGAACCGTAGCATCACGGATCTGGGCGTCATCGACATGTTACTACATAAGAATCAGCAGGAGTACCAGGAAACAATGAACTGCTGGAAGCAGGAGGTGAGTCCTCTTCTCTGCCCGGCGGATGTGACTCCAATGCTGAACGAGTGCAGCCACACTTGATGCACTGGTTCAAGCGATATGACGACCCACCACCTCCTCAAACCTTCCTCGAAAAGTTCTACGCCGGTCGAGATGACCCCAAGCAGATCGCCTCTTTCTAGTCGATTCCCACTCCAAACCCCTCTGCGGAGACATGTATGCATGATGTACCCGATCGACCCAATGTGCTAGTGTTACAGGTGGTACAGTACTGCTACAGCTGATGATAGTCATGAACGAAGGGAGTAGACTTCTAAGTTGACGCGAAGGCTACAGATCTGGACGATCGGCGGCCGCCATGTCCGGAACATCGAGCAACGCCAATTCTTCGTCGCCGATCCCACCTTCAAAGTCCATCTCGACATCTTCCATCTCGCCCGACATGCCATCCATGACGGGTGCCACCGTTGCACCGACGTTGACTCCCGCCTCGCCAGCTTCGCGGAGCTGACGTTCGTTTTCCTCTTGCGCCTTGCGCTGTTTCTCCTCTATATCCTCCAAGGTCCAGAGCGAGATACCCGTCTGCGTGTGATCGAAGGGCTGCGAGATCTGTCGAATGAACTTTTTGGCGAGGTTGATACCCATGTCGGTCGACAGATTCGAGTGGGCTTCCGTGATGTACTGATTGATCCAGAGAGGCAACTTTGACCGTTTGTCCTGTCGTGCAAATCGCTAGACAGGGTCAGCATGGAGTGGATGCACCATCGATGGCGACAGGCTCACCTTATCCGCAAACACCATGAGACCCCAATCGGTCTTACCACGCAATACACGACCCACACATTGCGCAGCGTGCCGCATCGCGTCGAAAGTAAGGTAGTCGTTTTCACGGATCCTGTGGTTGTCTCGCAGGAACTCAAGACGAGCCTTCAGAATACGACTCTCGGTATACTGGTATGGAATACCGAACATGATGACAGCTCGCCCGTAGTTGCTGATGATCAGCTCTGGTCTCAGCCGATGGCACGATTTGACATACTGATCGAAATCGATGCCCTCCGAGACCTTTCCTCGGGCGACAGAAAGCATGACAGCGCCTCGACCGTTGTTGCAAGCCTGCTTGGTCAGCTGTAGAATGGCTGAGAAATTCCAAGTAGCTTACCTCGCGGAAGTTTTTCAAGGCCACGCTCGTTTCCATGGCGTCCGGTGTCTCGACGAACAGAAGCTTGTGCTTCCACACCTCGCTCAGGATACCCTGACACGTCAGACTTGCATGTCCCGAGCTGTTGACAGAAAGAGCGTACCATATCGTACCAAGCAGAGACGATTGACTCCATGTACAGATAGCTCGGGAAGAACGCCACGACACCATCCGGTACCGTTTTAGCCATATCGATGAGAATACTACCGAAGTTTCGCACCACAGCGGGGTCATTTCGGACTTCGAAACGGGATGATATTGGTACTTGATCTGAACCTCGCGTGATGACCATGGGGAAGAAAGCGTTTCTTTGCAGTGTCATTGGGTAGGAATGGACGAGGACAGGTTGGAATTGAAGCATTTTGGGGTACATGTCGAGAGGAGAGATGGTTCCGGACGTGATGACGACAGACGAGAAACGCTCGAACACCGGTGCGATCGCCAGTGATGGGTCGAGGCACCTACATGAGTGAGCCCGCAATTACTGATGGTATCCTGTCTGACTTACACGGTGTGGAAGATGGGATTTGGAACGGTAGCGTGCTCCGTCTCGTAAGGCTCGAGGATGAGCAGGAAACCTTTTTCGTATGTTGCGATGAGTGTACCGAACGAAGCGACCTTCTGCAGAGCGTAGTGCTCGTCGATGTTTGTAAGCTCCAGCGTTCTGACCAATGAAGTGAGACGTTCCGCCGCAAACCTGATTGTGAGCTCCTTTCACTATGAGCGGGGAACCAAACGGCCTACTTCAGGGGTCTACGCTCGATGTATGTGATCTCCTTCAGATGTGCCAGGAATGATTGTGGTGTCTCGGCGACGACGTGCAGGACTCGCATCCTCGTCTGTCTCATCAGCGCTAGCAAATCTTGTAGATGGAAGGGTCGCTCACCTTGAGGTATTCGATGAATCGCTTCAAGAAGGCGATGAAGTGCTCTGCCTTCCTGATGTTACCGGGAACGGCCTCATCCAGCATATCCTTGGACAACACTGACCCTCAGCGTTATCTCCGCGTAGATCGCGAAGAACAGCTCACCAGGACTGGACATCATGTCTTCGTCCTCTCTTGCCTCATTGGCTTGCTGCAAGCCTGACACCAGCTTCTCATACTCGTCTTGCAGCTTCTGCGCGTCCGTGTTCTTGATCCTGCAAGGTTCAGTAACGGCGACCTGATGAATTACTCACTCTTCCACTCTATCGCCAATCTTGTTGACACTCCTTGCCGCCGACTCCAACATAGGTCTGGTCAAGTCGATCGAGAGTGACTCGATGCAGACGTTATCTGGGATGTTAGCGACCCCTCGAAGATGCATTCAACTTGACCCACCGATATTGTGCGCCTCGTCGAAGACGATGATACTCTCCTTCGACAGCTCGGCCGAGACGTTCTCCGCGACCTTGGGGTCGAGCAGATAGTGGAAGGAGAAGATCACGATATCGAGATACGGCATCTGGAGGTTCAGTCAGCGGTCCTGGCATCGAACGGAGCATGCTTACCATCCGACGTATTGTGAAATATGGACAGACTCCCTTTTCCTGGCCATACTTCTTCACATCGTCGAGCGTGTACACGCCGGCGGGGATGAGATTACCAGCCTCGTAGTTGTTGAGCTCCTGGACCGAATCAGCTGGCGATTTTCTCGCTCGCTGGCCCGCAGACTGACCTCGTGATAGCTGCACAACGGCACGCTACCTGGCTCTGCTCTCCCCTTCTCACATGCGAAAGCAGAGGTGAGGTCACGGCATCTGGAGTCGACCACCTTCCCCTTCTTCTCCTTGCTGACCTGTCGAAAACCATTAGCTTGAGATGACGGAGATGGGCCATCCGACAACACACCTCAGGGTGGAGACATAGATTGCGCCGCGAGGTCAGGCCGAGTCCTCTGAAATCCTCGTCCTTCGCACCCATTTCCATGCGATACTCCATTAGCCGCTTCAACTCTGCCAGCGCTTTCTCGATCTCGGGGACCGTACGCGAGCAGTAGATGAGCTTCCGTTTCGTCGGGTAGAACTGCTTCTTTAGCCCTCACTCAGGTCAGTTGCTTGCGCCAGCTGACCTGCATATACGAGACGATGAGACTGAGTAGCGAGACCGTCTTGCCGGTACCCGAAGGCATTTCCAGGACACAGTGACCCTGTCTGGTAAGCTGGACATCCGGGATCTTCAATCCAGCACTTACGCCTGCATCGAGGGTCTGCTTGAGATCCGACATGTACGAATACTGTTCTACCTGCTGTCAGCTAGTATCCAGAAGCAGCCAGATGCAACAGTCGAACCTGGATAGATCCTGTGTCGGGTCAGTCTCGCGCTAAGCGTAACAGACAGGGAACTCACCGGTCATAGGGGAACAGGACCGGTAGGTCATCGATCATGAACTTCATCGCGGCAGATCGCACTTGCGGCGAGCTTGCTGACTGGCGGTCGCCTGCCTACAGCCGACACTTCACTCGCCTGCTGGTCTTTCGGGCTGACCGCTCAGCGTTTTTGTTGATGGGAAGAAGAGAATAACGGAGCTGTGAGCAGTTGACCGGACTTCTACGAGTTGACCTCCACCGGACGTGCCCACGACCATCCTTTGGGTGATCTTGTGTCCAACCTTCAGCAATCAATCACCTCACATGTGTGACGATGCAATTGTACTCCTTCTCCCAACTGACTCGATCGTTCGTGGAGTATAGAGAGCCATGCCTCTCACGATACAAACACATCGACGTTCCGTTGGCGTGGGACGACCTACGCAACAGTTTGCGGATTCGATGTGTGAGTCGTCTGTCAGGGCTGATCCGGAGTCAAGCTGACCAATTCCCAAAGCCGGCAGGCAGGTGGTCATGCCGGCCTATGCTGCCTATCAATCCGAGTCAACCCACTCCGACGGTGAGCGAAGAGGCCAGAGTCCCGACTCGCCGGTGGTCGACCCAACAGCATCATCGAAGGTGATGCCCTCCGAGCATCTGGCAGAACCGCTCACCGCAGCCGACCCGGTTTTGGATAATTTCTACGACGATGAAGATAGTCCCACGCTGCAGGCCAGACGCCTCAGGCTGGCACAGCAGCTCAAGCATGGCGACGTGTTGTCGTACGAGCAGCTAGAAGGGTTATTCGGCTTCTTCAAGTCTACCGACGGTATAATCGCGTGAGTAGCCTATATACCTTGGGCTTCGAAACATTGACACACCGTCCCAGGCATAGCGACATTCTGTGCGACTTCTGCAACTCAGAGAAGAGGGACTATTGCCATTTCTCGGTCGAGTGCTGCCAGCCCGGAAACAAGCCTTCGAGCACATTCAGATAGTGTCCAATTGGGCCCGCGTACGGCTCCCGATACGGCTCAGTGTACGAAGCCGAGTGTCCAGCTTGGGCCAGTGCTGAATCTCACGAACGCCACGGCAAGAACGGGCCTCGAGGTTCCGGTCACATCCGTTACGCCAATCCCAAGCATGGATTTGCCAAGCGACACAAGCTCGGCGCCGACGAGAAGTCACTCATCGAGGCCTACGAGGAGGAAGGTAGCACGGGTCCCTGTGGAGAGTTTCGCCCAGCTCGTGTCCCCAAATCTCGCGCAACCAATCGCCTGTCCCTGTCGTCACAGCTCGCAACGCCTGAGCTGATCGACGCTTCGAACGATAAGCCATGCTCTACTAGGCAACGACAAGCCAAATCGGATGACTCGCAGAGCACGAATGATCGCCATCACTCCCACCTCGGCATTCTGATGATCGAGACGACCCCCTCTAGACTCACTCCCTCACTATCCGACAATGAGGATGAGCTAGAGGCCGACCAAGCCTTTGCACTAGCCGTGCAACACTACATCGAGCGAAAGGAGTGTGTGGTGGCACGACTCGAGGCAAAGCATGCCCTCGACACGCAGAGAGAAGCGTCAAAGCTTGCCAAATTCTCCCAAGAATTGGATGAGGCGACCAAAACGATTCGAACTCTACGAACGGCCGCCTCACATAGGAATGAGGAGAGCGAAAGGCAAAGGCAGATGAACGATAGCCTTGAAAAGTCAGCCCAGATGATGATGGACTTGGTCAAAATCAAGGAGAAGGCTATCGCCCAGAGAGAGAGTATCATTGCCGGAAAAGAGAAGGAGGTTGCGGATAGGGAGCGCCTGCTGGAGAGAATTCGGGAGCTCGAGGCGTCGACTTCAAAGCAGGCGGAGGAGATTGCTCGACTGCAACGCCTACTGGAGGACGACAGCACCACGCACTCGAAAGTCGAGGAGGCTGTCGATACGGTGTTAAAGCATTTCCAAGAGCGAAAGAGGCGTCGATTGACGAGCGGAACGGCTTGATCTCGGAGGGAAAACGCGTTGGTACAGATGGTACAGATATTATCTAAAGGTACATGATTAGACTCCATGTGAACAGTATGGGCCTGAGAGCAGTCGATGGATGTCGTCTGCCTGCTTGCCCGTCCACTGAGGACTCTTCGTCCGCTCCGCTATACGCTAAACAGGCACACAAAGTTACAGGTCAAGCCTTCACCCGGCCTCCACCTCAGACGTCCACTTCGCTGACCACTCCGATTTTTGCTTCTACACCCCGTCTACAGTCACTCACTTCAATTGCATCTTGAGAAGCTTCCTCCACACAGTTATTGGTGACGACTCTGACCTCTTTCGACCCTCAGAGCCATGGCTGGCGACACGATCGTTCCGGTAAGTCTTGTGACCTCACTGTTCAACTGCAATCACTGATCGCCGCAGACGCCCTCGCGTGTTCGCCAACTCATCTCAATCGAGCTGCCTATCTCGCTGGCCTGCGAGAAATGTAGCGAGAAGCGAACAACCTGCTCTATGACGATGGACGTACCTCTTCGGGATTCGTCTGCCTCTGAAGATCCGATCCAATCTTGGGTCCGCGGTTGCCCGACTTGTCTCCCTGGCGGATGTGTCTGGAAGATGACAGACGCACGGATGGCTCAACTTACTGCGCATATCCGCTCGCGCCCGACGCTCGGCTCGCCCTCTGTCGACAGTCCGTCCAGCGGCACATCGGCGTCCAGCCTACGTTCGACGATGATGGGTGCGTGAAGCTAGCAATTCCGAGCCAAGCCGCTGACAGACCTTTTAGATGCTCCAAAAGTAGGACAGCCCGCGACGAAATGAACCTCACGCCTTGGCTCGCCCTCTTCCGCACCCCAGCACGGCAGTCCTATGGACATCACGCGCCAGGAGCCTCTCGAGCCTCCCTCTCAAACGCCCAAATCGCTACCAGTATCCGCAATCGAACCGATCACCTGGAGCACGGGTTCCGAGCCCGGTCCAAGGCCGACTCCATGGGGCATTCTCGGATTCTTCGATGATGAACACAATCTCGGACTGCGTAACATGCGCCGTAACTTGGCCTGCCAGCTCAGGCATCAGGACGTCGTGTCGCCCGAGCAGCTCGAGCTGATTTTCGGCTTCTTCAAGACTAAGGACGGAAGAATCGCGTAAGTCGTATGGGATGTTGACTACAGCTCAGTCCTACGGAAGGGAGCCTGACAGAGATGTAGGCACAACGACATCTTGTGCGACTTGTGCAACCTCGAGAAGAAAGAGCACTGTTCTTTCCCGATGGATTACTGCGAAGCTGGCGAGGGACCGGACTCGGAAAACAAATTCAGATACTGTCCGATCGGTCCACATTACGGTGCTCGTTACGGCTCTCTTTACGAGGTTGCATGTCCCGTTTGGGCCGCGACTCATCGCACACTACGCGCCGGCAAGAATGGGCCCCAAATCGGCAAAGTGCGATACGGGCATGTCGAGGACGGGTTCAAAAGGCGATTGAAGCTGAGTGCGGAGGATCTTGAATCACTTCGACAGCACGACAAAGATTGCCTCACGGGTCCCTGCGGTCCTTATCGGCCCGCCAAGAGAAGGCGGACGGCTACCCGCGCGTCTCTGCCAGCCAGCACCGAGAACGTGATGACACCCACGACCACATTGGCGCCGGACGCACTGTCGGAGAGCGTCACAGATGGTGTGGCGAGTGGTGTTTCATCTATCCAAGCCAGCACTGAACACGGTTTGACACCCACGAGGTATGTGCGGCTTTCCGCGTCGCCAGCGCCCGCTAGGAAGAAGTCGACGATCTTGCCCAAGTCTACGCAAGCCAGCAATGAGCACGGTTTGACGACCACCCGCGAGGTATCACCTGCCGCTCCGCCGACTCCTGCTACGAGTAGAGGGGATACGGGAGAGACGACGGAACACCGGGGAGAGGCATCAAGCTCCAGAGCGCAAGATAGCGATACTTCATCCGAACAGGAAGATAGTAGGGAGCAGGAGAAGGCCACTATCACCCTCACGCCTGAGCAAGTATTCGAACGCGACGTGGCCCGAGCCGGACGGCGACTGGCCCATTCCACCGAACGTGCTGTAGCGAGACAACTACAAGCGCAACACGACGTCGACCGAAATCGAGAAGCGGCCAAGCTAGATGAGCTATCGCGAAGACTCGACCAAGCCACTGAGGCGATTCATCGACAGGCAAACACAATTAGAGCAAAAGAAAGCGATATATTCCAACTTCGCAAGGAGAAGGTCGATATGAAAGCACAATTCGACCAAAGAGAGGAGGAAGCTCGACAAGCACAACAAAAGCTGGAGCAGGAACTGGCAACGCTCAAGAACGACATCGAGAGCAAAGATGAAAGGATCACGACGTACAGGGATGAAATCAGGACAGTGGTGAGAGCAAATGCGACAAAGCGGAAGGAGATTCAGCAACTCAAGGACGCTTTGGCAGAGGAACGAGCGGCGCGTACAGAGGACGAGCAGCTGCTGGAGACTCTATCACGAGGTCTGCACAGTCGAAAAAGGCCTCGTCTTTCGAACGAAGCACAATGAGGCTTGTTTCTTGCCGCAAGTCACATCTTCGCGAGACATTATAGTGCTTGTATATCTGTATGTACAGTAGACCACATGACATGGGCGCGAACTCGATAACCAGCGCACATCGCGTCTAAGTCGAATTACCCCGTTCCTGCATCTCGGTCACACCGATGGCGCGCATCCCTGCCTAAGACCATTCACCCCGCTCCTCCATCTCGGACACACGCAACTCCAGCTCCATCTCCTCCGTGACCTCCGTCAGCAGACCCAGCTCCCAGCGACCCCAGACAAAGCCAAGGTACAGCATTGTAGCTCCTCCAGCTCCAATAGCGCCACCTAATA
Source organism: Tremellales sp. FJII-L8-SW-PAB2 (assembly GCA_022813505.1). Lineage (NCBI taxonomy): Eukaryota > Fungi > Basidiomycota > Tremellomycetes > Tremellales > Tremellales sp. FJII-L8-SW-PAB2. The sequence continues at coordinate 158,967 of JAKLMH010000012.1, read as the reverse complement.
AGGTAAAGATGGGTTGTAACCAGGATTTCGGCTGCCAGGCCGACCCGATCGTCAGCGCCAGCAGCGCGACGATGGCGCCAGCAAAGAGTCGAAGGTGAAATTTAGAGGTCGACTGGGATATACGAGTGTATAATCGGAGTGTGTGAAGAGCGTTCCGGATGACCGATGATTTCGACGAGTCGGAATGAGGTGGTGAAGCTGGGCGGGACCGATCAGTCGGTTGAGGATGAGACGACAGTGAGGGGTCGGGGTCATTTCGATCCAAGAGGGGAGAGAATGAACGGCCACTAGAGGTTTTGGAGGATTGTCCGTTCGGAGCGGGTGTAATGGGCGCATCGATGGTGAATGTCGAACATAGACCAAAGTGATCAGAGTATGAGACTCCCCGACCGGGGATACGGTCCGTCATGACTACTTCTGACGAGACGCAGCGGAGTTGGGGTGCGCGATTCACTGAGTCGTGTAAAGGCTTGCCCTGCTCGAGCTCGCCATCGTCGTCTTCGTCGCCGTGTCTTGATCCTGCTTGATCACGACGACCCCAGATCAATGGGCGCCTTCTCGCGATCTCGGGTTGTCGGTAAAAGATGTAGTCGAGGCGTTTTCCACCCTTGTTCATGATGTGCTGGGGTACACCCTTATGATTGGACCAAGTATTGAGTGACGAGTCGCAGGTCATGCCAATCGACTTGAGGGCGTCAGTCGGCGAAGCGGCCGTTGCCGTATTGGCCTCGGGGTGAGTGTCAAGGAAGGAGTCGGCCACGCCAGCATGGGTTCGAAGGATCTGAATAGGGACGGAGTGAGGCTGGGAGTTGAAGTCGCCCATCTGCATCTTGTCAGCTACATAGCACTCTCCCCCATAATACAGTCGCACTTACGCAAAGGATATAGCGACCTTTGGCAGCACCGCTACGAATCAGGTTGGCCAGCTGCCATGCCTGGGCAATCCGGTGCGCTTGTCTCGTGTCTGGCGGGTGTTCGCCTGCAGCGTGCATCTATATTGGTCAGCGCCAGCCAGCTCCAGGTAGAGTCAGAGACCCACATGCGTGTCCCAGATCTCGACTTCTCCGAGGAAGGGGTGCAAGATCACCACACTTCCCGCAGCTTTATTGACGAAAAAGTCTCCTGCGGTGGCATGATGAGGTAGCCCACTTAGCGAGTAAGGGTGCGCCTCGGCGGATATGATAGGGAACTTGGTAAAGATGGCCAGACCAGATCCTAGCGCTCCCCTGCAATGATCAGCTCTCGAGTAAATATCTGCTGGATGGCCGCAGACGACTCGCGTATGGAAGAACCGCGAGTACGGCAATGTGTGCGAGATCACATCACGGACGTGCTCGTAGTCCTTGTAGATCCAGATCTCTTGGAGGCAGACTATATCGTGATCCGTCGTCGCGAGGTGGTCGGCGATAGCGCTTATACGTGCTGGACGATCTTTCGAGACGAACGCCAGACCCCTGATCTCATCAGCCGGGAATCCGGGATAAGAAGGCCCCACTCACCATACGTTGAACGAGAGGACTTTTAAAGAGCTATGCTTATCCGTAGGGCGTGGTTTGGGCACGCTCATGATGGTTTGATGTGCAGTATCCTAAGATGTCTAATTACATGGTCAGATGGACCACGTCCACCATAACTTCGGTCCAGACGGTGATCGGCATGACGTCGGTTCAATCGAAAGTGGGTGTCGCGCTTAAACATGCCCAATCTCGTCCATCCCTTGGCTACCTACCATAGTGTCAGTTTATTGTTGACATAGCTCGAAACACCTCGCACGCAGTCAGCGGAACGTCCGGATAGTCATGTCGATGCTTGATGATTGTGAGTTCGAATGTTGAAGGTGCTGGTTGCTGACAGGGATAGTCGTCGAGCATTCGTCCGGGCCATCTGGAGGACCGCGAAATGGAGATGGCAGACTCAAGTCCGGGGCGTTGCCTGACATCTCGCACGTAGAGTACGAGGGGTTCGAGCAGGACGAGGAGTTGACAGATGATCAGGGACATGAGGTCGTCACTGCTGTAAGCTGCTTGGACGAGTCGCGTGCGGATGTGAGGAAGCTGATGATCTAGCTCGAGACTGGGTTCGTACCATCTACAAAGCTACAGACTGGCCTGCCTCCATTATTCGCTCTCTCGCTAGTCCAGTACTCCCCTCCTTCGTCCATCCTCCAGCTCGTCACTGCCAACAATATCCTTTTCCTCGCCTCACACCCTTTGACAATCGTCATTATCGACCTGAACAAGCCAGACGACCTGATCACCGTCGACCTACCTCGTCCAGCAGCTGAGAAGGGTCAACAGCCAGCCACCAAGGACCTGCCCATCATTCAGCGCCTCTTCGTCGACCCTACCGCCCGCCATCTCATCATCACGACGAATACAGGCGACACGTTCTACCTCGCCATCAGTCCGGGCAACTCAGCTGTACAATCGCGTCGGCCGAGACCTTTGAGGCTCAGGCAGGCAATCACGGCCGTCGGGTGGTCACCTATCTCGGGCGGTGTCAGCTCTGGTGATGCGAGCGGAGAGGGTCATTCGTCCAAAGGAGATGCAGTCACACCGCCGTCTACCGACATCCTGCTTGGCACTTCATCAGGACAGGTACTGTCTCTACCCCTACCACCGCAGGACGACATCTTCAAGTCGGTCGCTATCGGAGCGTCCAAAGCTCTAGAGAAGGACTTGCAGCACGTCTACACCTTACCGGATAGTCAGGAAGTCACTGGAATAGCCTATGGCTTTTGGCCGAGGGATTCTACCGGCAAGGGGAAGAAGGACAAAAGGGCTTGGGTGGTCATGACTTCCAAAGCGAGGGTGTACGAGGCACAGGGAAACATTACTACAACGACCGTCGGTGGGAAGTCGGGCGGATGGGCAGAGGAGGTCTTCAAGCCGCTCAGAGATGGCGCACCTAGTGAGTTGTGTGTGATTTGAGGTCGAGCAAGCAGTATTCTGATCAACGCAGAATTCCAGGAATTACCTGGTGATCCACCCAATTCGGACCTACGTCTGTTCATACCCACGTCGGAAGGGCAGAATCCGGCTTCACTACCTCCCCCATCTTCACTAGCATGGCTGACAGGTGAGCTGGACTCAAGTTGGACCGAGACTGACGTGACAGGTCCCGGGCTCTACACCTCTGCACTCTCATCAACTCCGACAAATGATATACTGTCGAAACCCTCATTACTGCCTTATCCGTCCCTTGACGAAGCATCACCCGCCCCCGCGTTCAGGAGAGCCCCAGCGGCTTCACCACTGCCCGCGCCCGTACCTCTGTCGATAGCGATCACGCAATGGCATTGGCTGTTGCTGTATGCCGATCGGCTGGTCGCCATCGCCAGAGAGAACGAGAAGATCGTCTGGGAAGAAGCCTTACCTCTGGTATGCCACTAGGAGGCGTGGTCAACATTCGTGTGCTGATCACCGCGACAGGGGAACGAGGAGCGTGCAATCGGGCTCTCGGCGGATCCAGTCTCGCGCACGTTCTGGGTGTTCACCGATCGATCCATCCTGGAAGTCCTCGTCAAGAATGAAGACCGGGATGTCTGGCGAGCAAAGCTCGAGAAGGGCGAATACACCAGCGCTCTGGGCTTTGTGAAGGTGACTATTGACAGTGTCGCGTCTTGCATCTGCTGATCCGTATCAGTCCGCGCCTCAGCGTGATATCGTGCTTTCAAAACAAGGAGATGCGCTATTCGAGCAAGGCCGATTCATCCAAGCCGCTCAGTGCTATGCCAAGTCGAGCCGGTCGTTCGAATACGTTTGTCTGCGATTTGTGGACGTTGACGAACGCGACGCCTTACGGATGTATTTGTCCGATCGCCTCGACTTGCTGGACAAACGGGTGAGTCAATTTGAACGGTGATCATGACAGTACGAGAGACTGATAAGACAGGACCGCACACAACGAATGATGCTTGCGACCTGGTTGATCGAGATCTACTTGAGCAAATGCAATACTCTCGAAGATATCCTGGCGGCTGAATCGACGACTTCCGACGTTGAGAGCTTGACGATGGAGAGGCAGATGATGGAGGACGACATGAAGAACTTTATGACCACCTACCAGGTGCGTAAATAGTAATTCAAAAGTTGAAGATCGTCGCTGACGAGATAGCCTGATCTCGAGCCGAAAGTGGTCTACGAGCTTATACAGAGTCACGGACGAACAGACCTGTACCTCTTCTACGCCAACCTAAAACGCGATCACGCCAAGGTGGTCGAGCATTGGGTCACGGAGGAGCAGTGGCTCAAGGCGATCGACGTGCTGAACCGACAAGTGAGTCACGCTGCAAGGGAGCTTTCCGACTGACGTCTCAGACAACTCTCGACTTGTACTACCGCTTTGCGTCGGTCCTGATGCGTCATGCGCCCAAGGAGACGGTCGATTCGTGGATCCGTCAAACGTCATTATCGCCCAAACGCCTCATTTCAGCTTTGCTTCAACACCCCAAAAGTCAGACGAGCGAAGCCATCCGTTATCTCGACCACGTCATTAAGCATCACAGCTCGACCGACGTGACCATCTACAACCTACTCCTCACTTTCCACGTCACATCAGATCACACCGGTACGGCGCTTTTAGACTTTCTTTCCACGTGTCCCGACGATCCAGTGACCGAACGACCGTACTACGACCTCGACTATGCTCTGAGATTGTGCAAGGCCAACGGCAAGACACAAGCATGCGTCTTGATCTACTCCAAAATGGGTCTTTACGAGAACAGTGTCGACCTGGCGTTGGAGAAGGGCGATTTAGAGTTGGCCAAGGTGAATGCCGATCGGCCAGAGGATGACGATGCTTTGCGCAAGAAGCTGTGGCTCAAGATCGCGCGGTATGTGGTCGAGGAGAAGCAGGACATCAAGAGGTGAGTGAAGCAAGGGCAGGGGCCATCAAAATCGGTTGGCTGGCTGAGACCCTCAAGTGCGATCAAGTTCCTCGAAGCCACCGATTTGGTCAAGATTGAAGATATCCTGCCCTTCTTCCCCGACTTTGTGGTCATTGACGACTTCAAAACCGAGATCTGTTCTGCCCTAGAGGATTATGCGACCAAGATTGAATCCCTCCGTGCCGAAATGGACGATGCGACTCAATCGGCCGAATCGATCAAGAAGGATATCGAGAATTTGCGGAATCGGTTCGTCACGGTTGACAAGACGGACAAGTGCTGGAAGTGTGGACTTGGTCTGGTGTCGAAGGGTTTCTATGTCTTCCCGTGCCAACACTCGTTCCACACCGACTGCCTTATCACCATGGTGCGTAGGGTGCCCCTTCTTGAGCCAGACTGTGCGTTTACTGATGTGTACAGGCGACGGAGTTCCTGCCTCCTGCTTCGTTACGCCGGATCTTGCATCTACAAGAAGAGCTGGTCGCCAAGCCCGAAACATCAAATCGCGCGCTCTTGTCGTCCTCCTTCCCTTCACAATCGGGCGCCAACACGCCACGCAAACAAGGGACGACCGGATCTACAACCACCGACCTCTTGCTCGGCGTCACAGGCCGCAATAAGCTACTAGCGGCCGGAGACAAACTTCGTGAACTCATTATACCCGACGTCCTCGCTCAGGCCGTCACTGTCGTCGGTCAAGGCGTCGGTGTGGGCGGATCAGATCCAGCCGGCAAGAAGAAGACCAAGCGGGATGCCATTAGTGAGGAAAAAGCTGCCAAGGCTAAATCCGAGTTGGACAAGATTGTAGCTGCCGTTTGCCCTTTGTGTGAGGGTTCAGTAGCTAGTCTAGATAAGCCGTTCGTGACAGAGGACGAAAGGCTAGATTGGGAGGTTTGAGCATAGGGATGGTGTTGTCATGCATCGCCCTATTTGATCCCCAATCAAACAGCTTGGTGCCACAAGCAGCCCCTTGTTTGGGGGGGGGGGGGGGTCGGTTGGGCTATCCGGTCATCTTGGCTCTGCTATAAATACTTGACAGTCTAGCTCATAAACGAGGAATGAACCCTTCCAATTGCTCACCCTAGCCATCTGTCATCATCAAGGCCCTGGGATAGATGGGACATAGAACGGCCGTTGCCGCAAAGGAGGGAGTGTCGGGCATGGAAATTGGCGGCCGCGCACGGCCGGGTGCGTGATTCCTCTTCCCGGCCTAAGTAAGAGATGCGGTATTGGCGTATTATTGCCCGTTCAGGATAAAAGGTCATTAGTCTAAAAGGGGTCTACGTAAGCTGGGTTTCGATGTGAGTTCAGAAAAAGCTTGGCTCAACTGCCTGGCCCCGTTTGTTCCCCTTTTTCAGGGTCAATGTCGGTTTAATCCCGCCTGCTGCTCTCACCCTTCCTTGCTATATGCCCCCCCTTTGAATGCGGGTAATGTAGTGCGAGCCAATGGTTGTCGAGTAGTCTCTTCTCTCTACTTGTAACCAGCCAACCCAGCAAGCCAGCCAATACGATACACCACTACCGTTGCTTCTGCGTTCACTGAAATATAACAATCCTCGTCACTTTCTCTTCCTTTTCCACTCTAGCCTTTACCTTTTCGACCTTCCTCTCCTTCCTTCCTTTTCAATTCCACTTGTTTGTCGACCCTCTACTCATTAGCTGTCATAATGAAGTGAGTCATCAGCGATATCATTCACTGCCAGACTAGAGAGAAACCCTCCCGCTGACATATCCCAGCCTTCTTACCTTCAAGTTCCCCCTCCTGGGCCTTTTGCTCATGGTCGCCTACGCTTCCGTGAGTTGTTGACCCTCTTGCTCCTATCCTTCCTTCTCATCACCACCACCACGATCACTCTATGGGCGAAGACGGGATCGGTATGAAACTGGCTGGGTGAAAATGCGGAATGCGGCTTGGCCCTTGTTTATTTTGGGGTTTACATCGACGTCTACCCTGATATTTTCGACCATACCGAATGGACCATTCACCACCTCCGCCTCGACCATCGACGACCGCCTCGTCCCGAATACTGCATGCAATGAAACGATGCGTTTTTCGAAACTTCACTGGACCGCTACATATCCCGCCTCCGCCAAGCCTTTGGCCCGGATCTAGACTTCTCGCACTCCGACCCTGCCATTTCACACGACCACATCGAATCTCGAACCGCTTCCCCTACCTATTCTTTCCTTATCCCGCCCTTCCTCCTCTCGCTACCTGCCCGTTCTTGCTATGCTGGCACATGCTGACCTTCCGTCTAGATGGTCATTGATATCATCGGTATCAAGAAGCAGCGAGAGGGCTCCGACAACTACCCCCCGGCCGTCATTGCCATGTTGGTCGCTGCCATCCTGCAAATGCTCCACACTCTGTGGATCGTCGCTACCTCTGGTCGAGGTGTCGTCGGCAAGGGTACCAACGTCATTGCCGGTACCGGTTTCTTCTTCCTTTTCCAGCTCGGTGGGTTACTCTCCGCAACGCTCGTCAAGTCACTGGACAACTGGCTGATAGGTTTGTGTAGGCTCTGTCATCGCCGCTACGGTCTTCTACCAGAGGCAGGATGCCAACTACTGCCCCGCTGACTCGCGAGTCCCCGAGTGCCCCGGTGTCTCCCGAGTGAGTCGCCCTATAGCCCTTTGCGGACACCTTCGCGTACTCTTACTGATTCTTCGCAGGGTGTCATGGGTCTCGGATGGTCCCTCGCTGGTCTTTCTTTGATCTACATGATCTTTGTCTTCATCCTCACCAAGAAGTACAGCTCCCTCTCCAGCGAGCTCTACCAGACCCCTCCCAAGAAGCTCGCCAACGCCGACCTCGACGCCAAGCGAGAGGCCGGTGGCCACTAAGCGGCTCGCCCCGGTCCCGTTCAGAACAGTGCAGCTATGGAAAGAGGAGGATCCCCGCTCTTTCCTCTTTCCGTCTGTATTGCTCGCCGGATGGATTTTCAACACCTCACATCCTTCATTCGACCCTCCTGCGAAACTCCTCACGCTTCCAATTCTCATCATCACCCACACTACCCCTCGCCTCATTCATCACTATTTCACCGTAGCTCAGTTAGATGGAATCGCAGACCTTATTTCTTGTTGATGACGTCGCTGTAGTCTTTTCCGTGCATGCAGACGCCCTCATAATCAATTATAGTCACATCCACTGGCGCGAAGACGTTCAGCACTCGATTGATCGCGTGTGCCCGATTGGTTTTACCAGCTACTGAGATCCTGCGCACACAGACGCCTGCACCTACCCATAACTATAACGATACGAATGATCGACTCTACAAGGCATTGCTGTACATCCCACTTGGCGGACCATACTCTCCGCGCATGATCGGATTGTCGGTCTTTGGTATAGGTGGTTCCCCACGCTTGGCACGCCAGCGATTAGTGACGTCGAAGATCTCATCGTCACACAGTATACTAAGATAACGTCAGCCCAATTCGCGTTGTACAGTGCAGTGCGGCGGTGAACATACCGGAATTCAGTGAGCCAACGTTCTGAAAACTCCCAATTGTTATGATCGAGCGGGTCTTCGCCATTCAGGCGGAACTCATTGAGGATCGAGTAGAAAGCTTCGACAATATCGTACCGTCCTAGGATGGTCAGCCTGACGACGATACCAGAAATTACGGCTGGCTGGCTCATGGCTCACCCCGTAGGAGGATCATGCGATCTCGGATTGAGGGGTGAATTATACCGTCGATAGCGTGCTCGTGCGCTATCGTCTTTTGTACTTTGGTCGGACGGAGCGAATTTGGCAAGACATAATTTGGGTTGATCCGGTAACTGCCCCATGTCAGTGATTAAGGTCTGATACGAAATACGGCTCTGGACATACTTGTTGAGATGGTATGTTATCATCTAAGCAGCGTCAGCTTACCCCCTCAAAGATTGTGGGTAGACCTACCTGCATCGCCTCGAGTATGCGGCTGTTCTGATCACCCTCGGGCAAGCTGCTCATCAACTTCTCCTGGACTTTGAACCGTTCCGACATTTCTTGCGGTGTCATCGGGTTGCCTTCGAGTGCCCGCCTGTCACCCTCGGTCAAGCTCGCGACGGCTTCCTTCAGTCGTCGACTCTTTTCCGTCGCGGTCTCGCTTGGTCTGCCTTTGCCAGCCGAGCCCGGGCCAGATCGACTCGGTCCTGCCTGGCTTTGATTTGGTCCGGACGCATTGGAATTTGGTGAAGGGCCAGACTGGCCGGCATTGCTGCCATTGCCGCTGGGTCCGGTGAAGAGATTGCCTTGACCCGGTACTCCGCCCACTTGTCCACCACCAGCAGGTATCGTAAGACCGAAGCCCGAGAAATTGGCTTGATTCTGCCCGTTCGGCCCATAACCCATCGGCATGCCCATACCCATACCCATGCCCATTCCCATTCCCATCCCTGTACCATACCCTTGATTATTCGGGGATTGATCCGACATGCCCGGGACTGCCCATCCTCCCATACCCGGTCCAGCAGAAAAGGGAAGCTGTGTCTGTTGGTTGTACGGATTGAACGGCGAACCCATAGCCGCGGAAGGGTATCGTCCGTTCGCCATCGCCTCGAGGTCCGGAAAGAAGAAATCATAATTGCTCGATTGCTGCTGTTGAGCCGAGTTTGACGGTCCGCCTCCGCCAGCAGCCGCCGCGGAAGTCGAAGATCCAAGCATGTCTTCTTCCTTGTATCGCTTTTCTGCTCCTCCCGGTGTAGACTCGGAAAGATGGTCGTGGTCGGTCTCGTGATCGCCCCCACCTGTCGTGTCTCGCCGGCGCTTACTGCCCGAGAGCGATGTCGTAGCCTTGCGCTTCACTTCACCGAGTGGTAGACCGGGATTCGCCTCTTCCATCTCCTTGGACGCTTTGAGCGTCAGGAACGCGTCGTGCGCAGTATCGGTATCTGCTCGATTGAGGATCGCGTCGAGCTGCGGCGCCGTGAGGCCGAGTCGGGGCAGGCACGAGCCGAGACCTGGGACACAGGTCAGTCCTCAAGTTTGACCTGATAAGAATGGTGACATACCCTCTCCGACGAACGACGCCATAGTCTTGACCATGCTCCTCAGATCCTTGTTCTCCTTAAGCAAATTCCGGATGAGGAGGGTCATCAATTCCACCCGTTCCTCCTTGTCGCCAGACAAGACCTCTACTCGAGCTTCAAGATCGCGAATCTGTCCATTCGCGTCAGGATCGGTCAATCCCTGTAGTTCGCCGAGTTCTACTCACGTATTGCTACACTGGTGTTAGCGTTACCTTTGCTGAGCGAGATCGAAAGCATGGGGACTTGCCTGCTTTCTCAACCTGAACTCGCGCTGAGCGATCCGATTCTGGGCTTTCCGGACAGACGCCCCGCTGCACCCGTTAACATGGTACCTCATGAACGGGTCGGATGACCAACCCTCTTCCGCCCACATCGCTCTCTGGACCGAGCGATCCACCTCGAGACCCAGACTCATCCTACAAGTCGGAATTGATAAGCCGACCATGGCGTACGGTAATGCGTTGGTGTCGTCGAACGGCGAACGTGGACATGGAAGGTGGAGGGGGTAAGCAACGAGAAATTCTCGTCAGCTTGATGACCATTTTCTTGATTGGGCGGGAGATATTCAACCGTCTGCGTACCTCATCATGATCATGTTCCATCTCCGCAAACCCGAACGAGGTCTCAGCTTTGTGGTCGAGTGTTGCCGAAGATGTGTACTGTATGTCTTTGTTGTATAGTCAAGTCAAGCTACTGTTGTTGTTTTTGAACGAATGCAATGATGTCAAGGCAAAGGCAAAGGTGCTATGTAGTATCCGCGGTTGTGACAATCTTCTAGTGACTCATACACAACCACCCACCGGCCATCGATTTTTCGCCGCTTACTCCCAATTTGTCGTTTATTGACGAGCCCTTCGGCCTTCGGCTACAGTTCGTGACGACTCTACTCTACTCTTTCCGATCTGCTCCGCAGATCTCAGACAGACGGCCACCGTGTACTGATGCATACTTGCATGTACACACCTCACCGGCGTCCGGCAACCCCTTGCTCACCATCACTCCTCTATCGGGGAGTGGAGAGGTCTCTACGCTCCCATACTTGTATAAACGTCTCGCCCAGGAAAACCATCTCTCGCCTGACCTCCTCCACACGTAGATCCTGCATCTCGTACCATTTTTCCTCGTCACCTCCTCCTTGTCCTGCTCTCACGTGAATCTTCCACGAAGCCTTATTCTCGTCCGCTTGCCCCTTTTTCGTGATACCTGGCCCTGTCCCGGCCGAGGTGGTCGAGGCGGTTGTTGAATCGAGAGTGACGTTGGAAAGGAGATCGTAGACTGTGTGTAGCGGGTCGGACGGTTTAGGGTCGACGTCTGACAGTCAGCTGCGGTTACGCTTGGTCGCCGTAAACTAATTATTGAGAACTCACAGTCGGACAGCTCAACACCGCGGAGAGGGAAGTTGACGACTGTCGGATTTCGCTCCTCGACAAAGTTGTTCTTGGTGAACCGCTTTATGTGTAGGATGAGATACTGAGGTAGCGCTAACAGGTGATGGCGTTTGAGTGTGGGGCCGAATTCCTGCATCACAGTCAGCAAGGCTCTCGAACTTCTTGTCAGCTCGGGTGGACTCACCTGGGTTGTCTTGCCGTCGAATTTGGCTAAGATCGTCGAGAGTGGGACTTGAGGAATGATTTTCTTTTCATTCGTATCTTGGAAGAGCGGTGTCGCGGGTAGATCTAGTGCCAAGAAGAGAAATGGCGAAGATAGCGTCTGAATGTCTGCACAGATCTCAGCACTCACCGGCACGACTTGAATACGATTCGAACTCACCTCGTCCAGGCTCGAACACCGGTCGGGCATACTCCTTGTGCGTGATGATCTGTTGTGTCTGAATCTGCACTTTGCCCTGGAAAGCCGAGTAGATGATGCTCGAATTTCGCTTCTTCGTCCCTCCCAGATCCCGGTGGAGGGTGTTGATGATCCACCCCAGGAACTCGACGGGATCGCCTTGTTCCGTCATCTTGAACTTGCCCGCACTCCTCTTGCCCACTTCTTGAAGGAACTCGTGTGGCGAGACGTGCGCTTTGAACAGTCGTGGATTCCATAATCGCTTGCAGAGCGTTGCCAGTCGAGTGACCAATTCTGTTGGCCGGCGGGATTCTTGCAGTTCGGGCGTATTGGGATCGAGCAGGAATGTACGAAGAGGAGGGATGTGTAGGAGGAGATGAAGGATGACATTGAGATAATCATTGTTTTTGATGTTGTTGAGACCGATGAAACCCGGTCGGTAGGCTTCGGACTCGAGGGTGTATGATGGTTCGGGAAGCTTGTTGAGGAGATGAAGACCGGTGGGTTTGTATCGTGGGTTCAGGACGTAAAGGATGTCATTGAGGGAAGGGTCGGAGACTGGGTAGCCTTCAGGCAGGACGTAAAACTGTTCGGTCAGTGACTATCGAGTTGACTCTCGCTCGCTCAATGAAGCATAGCTTACCTTCTCGGTCGAGAGATTCAGCCACACACGGTGATTGTCTCCTACCGCGTGACGATATGCCCAGCTTCCTCTGCCTCTCCCTTGGAAGTACTTCCCACACACCAAGCAGGCATAGACATTGATGTTGCTCAGACTCTTCGAGCATAAACGCTCGAAATCGAAATCAAGCTTCTGCCGTGATATCTAGACGGTCAGCTGCCGATCTGTCATTACCTGATCAATCACAGCTCACCGTGTCGAGGTACATATCCCGCCTGCTATGCTCCTCAGCCTCGGCCACTGGCTGTTCAGGTACTTCTTCCTCGTCATCACTCTCGTAATCCTCGTTCTTCTTTGTGTCCGCTCCGCGAGCCACCGGTTCGAAGCTGGGCGCTGAGGTAGCCGCCGGGGGTACAGCATCGGCAGATGGTCCAGCACCGTTTGTATCAGAATGACCGTTGCCGTTGACTTGTGGAGAGGGCGGTAGAGCGGAAAACTGCGTGTCGGGATCTAGACGAGCTCGTTTGGCCGCTGGCGGAGAGACTGGTTCGTCGACAGCTGCCATTTTTGGCTGCTTTTGGGTTCGAGGTGTGTCGAAGGGAGACCGAGGGCTACTGTCGTCTTTCACAATGCGTGCTATCGAGATCGACGGCTCTGGTACTATACGTGCATCAGTCGGGCTTCCCTGATGCATATGGAGCCAACACCTCACTGACCTTCGCCCACTTGTCCAGTCTTTAATGTAGTACTGCTACCCCGGAGAGCACACAGCGACCTCTCAAGAATGTCGGAGAAGAGTCTGTTAATTTTTCGCCCACTTTGAATATAGTACTATGCCGGCTGATGAGCTGATCTATCGCCAGAAGGAGCTCTAGGTATTGGTACGAGAGGGTATATGATGGATGCCTAGGTTATCTACTGTACCTCCGCCGGCGCAAGTCCGACACCCATAAGTGGCGCGCCTAATTTTTCGCACTCTGCGACAGAGCAACGCGTTTTGACCTCCACCACTCGGTCCGCGACTGAAGCTGCGTTCCGCCCTGTCTACAATGGTAGCCACGACTGCTTTGCACACTACCATAGTCTTGACAGCTACTGTCAGCTCTTGAATGCTCGATGGACCGGTCATATCGATGATATGAGCGATCGCCCACCACCAAAAGGGTTGCGAGACCGGCAACAAAGAGTGCCATCAGGCCCCCGTCCTTCTCGACCTCGTCATGCGACAGGCCCAGAGGATGGCAGCCGAGCAACGAGCTCAGCCTCACGTCAACCAACCGCGACCTTACTCCCAGTCACCGAGGGTGGTCTCTATGGGAACTCTTTGACCCGCACGATATCGCCTGAGGAGCTTTCGACCTCCCCGCCTCCTCGCATCAAGTCCCCGAAGTCTAAACCAACAGCCTTGCGTCTCAACACGTTTAATTTGCTGGCGCCCGAGACCTCGCCCAACAAACCTGTCTCGCCAAGTCTTCAGCACTGGCAACAAGTCCGGAACCATGTCTTCGCCACGCCAGCGGAAGAAAGAGCCGCCCAATCTCTCGCTCCGACAGCCGGGAACGACAAGAAGAAGGTCGGACTGGTTCAAAAGGCGGCAGGCAGATTCGGGCTCAAGCAAGCTGCCGATAGGGTTATCAGGGGAGATGAGAGGCGGAAGAGTACCATGGCGATGGAAGCCGAGTTCGGGGGACTCAGTCTGGAGCAGAGGGAGGAAATCGCGAGAGAGAGACGTCGCTTTGCGCGGGATGTCAAGGGCTGTCTAGACTCGTGTGCGAGCGAGGAGACTAGGCGGAGACTTGAACGTCTGGGCAGAAGTGGCAAAAGTGCAGAGCCGAGCAGGAGAGGAACAGACGGAAGGGCGTTGCCTTCTCTGCCTGGATCGCAACAAGCTGGACCCTCCCGACCTCAATTCGACACCGGCTTCTACGCCTTTGCGCCCCTTTTGACCGAGCTACATCGTCACATGCCCGATGCTCGTGCCAAGAGGCCCTGGTCTCGAACGTGTCCGCATCACGCTGCGATACTGGCCGAGCTTCGGACCGCTTTCCTGGACGACTCGGTCTCGACAGACGGGGAAAGGCAACAGGCACTCGAGGTGTTCGGTACTGTCGTGCGGAACTGGTCAGCGGAAAACCCGATTGAGGAGCTATCAAGGTGGCTATGGCTTTGTCAAGTGCTAAAGTGGGACGACAAGCAGATTCGTGATCGAGGTCTCGCTTTACTCGGCACCCTGCTCAAAGCAGAGGACACAGTGACGGATCCGCTCAATCGGCCATACAGCGGTCTGTCTATCCAGAATCTGGGTGCGGCACTCGTCCGTCTACTTCAAGCGCTTGAGTCGTCCCGAATCGTCGATCAACGTCACGTCGATATGGTCAACGGCTTCATCTATGATCTGGGCGATGGACAGATCGTCGAACTCGACGAGACCACCGTTGGCGACCTGATCGATGAGTACGAGTTCCATGGATCTCAAGGTGGTGTCTGTCGCGAGCTTGTCTGGACTGGTGCCGGCATTGCGCTCGGGGCGGATGCCGCCGTCGCCGATTGGCTGCTGCGCGATGGCGCTCTCAATCTGAGGGTGCGTGACGAGATTTGTCTTACATACCGGGCCCTGGCTAATATGTTAGCGCTTCTGTCCGCCAACAATTCTGCACGGCGCTCCGCCGTCAGTGGTCCACTTGCGCTCGCGCGCCCTTGTCCACTGCCTAACTGCTCTGATATCGATCGCACCACGGCTCAACGAACGACAGATGAGGGGAGCTTGGGATGCCGCCACGCAGCTCCTTGAGCCCAATCTGGTCGAAGTCGAGTCGGGTGACGGAGTCCTTGCCCTCGCGTGGGCGAACTATCTCGTCGCAATGGGACTGTCCGCGCTACCTACCGGTACCGAGGACGCTGTCGGCACGGCTCACGAGGACCCATTCCGAATCACCATCTCTAGACCTCTCCAGACGACCGTCAGACCAGACTGTCACGAGACGATACTGCGGTTCTTGGACATGGGCGATATATGGCGACAGGGATTGGAGACAGCGGCAAGGAGCCAGGTATGTCAAGCCACGCCGGTGCCGTTTGAGACCCAGTCTGACTGACTTTCAGATCGCAACGGCCCCTCTGTCGCAAGCATGCGGGTTTGCCGAGTCGCTTCTCGACGTGAAAGCGCTGTTAGGTCTGGGCGAAGTCTGTATCGAGGCGTTATGGAAGGTGAGATAGGGAGACCTCTCGAAGTCGCTTGTGTTTTGAGGCTGACCACCACACAGCGACTTCCCAATGTCGTTGGTGATCAGCCACCGCTCAGAGCCTTTCTGCGCACTGTGCAGTCCAAACGTCCCCAAATCCTCTACAAGCCCCTCTTCGCCTGTTCTGCCGCAGTGACTGCTGCCTCACTCTCTGGACCTCTCGAGCTGGTACGCGCGCTATCGACTTTGCTCGGTCCCGATCAATTCTGGCTTCGAGGAGATCCTGAGATGGTCGCGATCGTGCTCATGGGCAACGCGGGAAGCAAAGTCAACAAGGGCAAGGCCAAAGAAGGTCAAAAAAGCTCAACAACCGTCAAGCTGGGTCGCTATGCGGTTCTGATCGAGTTGCTCAAGGCTTTTACGGAGGCGGGTCGACCTGGCAAGCTCGATTCCCGAATCGCCACATTTGTGGAAAAGCTGGAGAGTCGAGTTGGGATGATGCTAGAGTCAGAGGTGTGTACGTGAGCCATGCACTCGCTAACATTCTAGGAGAAGCTCGGTCATTTACCGGACGACTGCCGTGCACTGGTGTGCAGGCTACTTCGTGACATGAGGCGTGTCACCAGATCTGTGAAGCGGTACGTCGGCAAGCTGCCCCCATATTGCGTTAACTGACCTCTTCTAGCCCTTCGTGGCGACGCAATGTCATCAGCTGGTATCTCGATCGACGCTCCTGTTCGACCTCCCCTGATAAGATCGAAGGGCAAACGACCGGCATCATAGATCAGCTTCGAGCGCTGTACCGGAACATGGCAAGCAACGCGCCCTCCGAGGTCCCGGCCAAACCGCAACCTACCAAGTGGGTGACGGGCAACTTTCAGGCGATCCGACAGGGTACCGTAGTAATCTCGTCGGCGGCTCAGGACGATTCACTTCTACACCTCCGGCTCGATCAAGAGCTTTTGCCTCTTTTCATCATGATACAGGCAACGCTATCATCCGACGACTGGCTTACATTGCTACCGGGGCTGTGGGGAGAACTGGGTGATCCGGCATGCGGCCCACCAATCGCCTTCCTTCTCATGAAATGCGCCGAGAAGTGTCCTGCTGCCTTGCAGGAGACGGTTCTTCGAGACGTCAAGCACGCAAATGCAACGACAAGGGCCGGTTGCCTACGCAAAATAGCCAAGCTGTTCGGTTGGCGATACCAGGTGCTCACTCAAGATACCCTTACCGATCGACGAGGCCCGATCTTCCACTTCTCCATCCAGAACCTGGGTTATGTGTCGACTGAGATCGGTGTTCCCCACTGGCTTCAGCCGCAGGAAGTTCAGGACGCCGCCTTGCAAAAGTTCGGTAATACCCTGCCACTGGAGTTGAGGCAGCGATTGATGGAGCTGGGCTGGAGTGAGGATGATGAGATGGTGGGCAAGCGGGACTGGGAGCGTTTGCCCCTGACTGCCCTTCCGCCTCTACAGGCTCAAGCGGAAGATGAAGCTGGAAACAAGTCGCCATCGTCAGTCCGACTCGGCCGTACCCTGTCGAACGGAAGTGGACATTCGGTCACCCTAAAACGGAGGAAACCGGTCTTTGCGCAGATCTTGTCGTCGATCGTCGGACAACAAAGTCTCTTACTAGTCGGCGAGACCGATAGTATCGTTTCGACTACCTCGCGCGAGCTGGTCAGACTGTTTCAGAGAGACGACGCGGGTACTTTCTTCAGAACGTTTGGCGAGAGGTTCCAGGACGACTTGGCCGACTCGCTCGTCCATCTTCGATCGGTCGCCAGTACCGTCACTCCCGGTTTCGCCTTTGCGGCCGTCAACGCTCTCATCGGTCATTCGCGAACTGTACTGCGCAACGACCCAGGATTCCCCGAGTATGTGGATATCTTGACGACTATAGCCAAACTTCTGCCGGGTCTCAGCGGTGCTTCCCTTCGAGACATTCGGAAAAACAGGGCCGAGCACGTTCTCCTCCCCGCCTCGATACACGAGGATGAAGGAGGGTATAAGCTCCATGCGCCGTGGCGAGAGGGCAATGTCGAGGCGCAAACTGCTCAACTCCTCATCCTCGCTGCGATATTGCGGAACAATCCTCGAGATGTGTACCTCATCAAGAAGATGTTGTCGAACCTGCAGGTTCAAGCGTCCATACACTCCGTGGCGTTCTCGAGAGGCTGGCTACTCCTCATCGTTCAGCTTTTCGGCACGGTGAATCGAAATTACAACGATCGATCAGAATTGCGCCACTTCCTCTCGAACGTCAGCTTGATCCTGACTCAGCATCACGGAGATCTCCTCGTCGTCGCACACGCCATGCGAGTATGCATGCTTTGCTCTGCGCGGTTTCGCCGCGTCTACGCCTCCGTCGGCTTCAACACGACGATGGGCGCCATCTACCTCACCTATGCAGCTGGGAGCGAGCCTATCAAAGACTGCATCGAGTACGCCATGCGGAGCTTCTTCCGCATACACACCGAGTCTTTAGTTCACCAAGCGTGCATCACCATCTCCGAAGTCGACTACGATCCCGCCATCGTCTATCGACTACTGTCGAGTCTGGCTGTCCGCAATTTCCCGAATTCAGGTGTCACCTCCGGCATACGCGGTCTCAATCAGAAAGAAGAAGTTGACGCCTTGGTCCAGATGATCAGCGGACCCGAGCTGGCGTTCTCCGAGATCGGGACCGCCGCAGCGGAAAGACGTGCAGCCAAGATAGCGAGCATCAATTTCGAAGAATCAGTTTTCCCGAAACCGAACATCGTCAAGCTGTTCATCACCGTCGTTGCTGCCAACCCGGCTTCGAAACGAGCAGTCCGTTTCCTTGATCTGTTTGCCGGTATGGTCCCGCATATCCAGGACGACGCAAGCCAAGCGCTCTTGCGAGACTCGGTCGAAGCGCTGGGTCGGATCACGGTCCGCGGAAAAGCGGGTGACGAACTTGCCATGCGTGCTCTCGCCTCCAACAATGATGGCGGCGAGACCGACTACATTGGCGCCAAAGTATCGTTCTTGAAGCTGGTGGACGCGTATGCTCGAGCCGGCGGCCAGCTGTCGTCTGCAGGTGTCAAGCGAGTACTCAATCTCGTTCCCGACTTGCTCGACAAGGCCCCACACCGCGTTGGAAGCGCCGCTTCCAGTATCATTGGTTCGCTGGCCGATACTCATTTAGCCTCGGCTCGGCCCGCCGCATTCTTGCGAGACGTTGCGCCCATCTTCCGCACGTACATCGCTACAATCGATTATTCAGGTCTGCTCGACTCGATCACCTGTCTGATCCATCGTGCCTCGTACGATCTCGATACCGAGACGATTGCCGTCATCATCGACCAGTATGTGCAGCCAGCCATCAGGGTGCTTAGCTCGGCATCCGAAGAAAGCATGGCATTCGTCTTGCCTCTGCGCTCAAGCACTGTCAAACTGCTCAACGCCGCTGTGTTCCTGCGGGGTGATGCATGGTCGGCAGTGGAAAAGACATCACCTACGGCCGGACTACTCGCGTCGGTCATACTCCCGCTATCGCTCCTTCTCGAATGCCCGAAAGATGTCGACCGAGATGTTGTGTATTCGAACCTTTGGATCCGGCTCCTCAACTTCGTTCTGTCGAAACCAGGACGAAAAGAAGCATCCATTCGACAGCCGGGCAAGATGATGGCCGCTCACGAGATCTTGGTCTTTCAGATCGTCAAGATCGTCTGTGTCCGGGCCCCCGACACCATCTCATCAGTTAAAGGTCTGTGGAACTACCTTGCCGACCGATTCTCGAAGATGCTACGCCATGCCGAAGAGAGGACTTACGACGTCTACGCGCTACCTCTACCTCGGATAGTCGATTGGATGCTCTGGAGCCTTCACGAGCTCCTCTCGCTTCATCGCAGCCCGCTTATGCTTTTCTTCCGACACCGCATACAAATTGCCTTATCACGACCGCCCGGATCATCGTCCCGTCCTTCTTCGCCGGGTCAACGTAGTCGAGGTGGATCGTCATCTCCTACCCTGACGGTGAAAGAGCAGCCTCGCGCCCCCTCCCTCGCTCCATCCAGTACATGGCACAAACGCGTCCCGAGCTTTCAGCACGAATCAAACGTACGTTCTCGACAACCTTCAATTTCTCAGCAAAGATCACGACCCTCACTATCACCTAATCCCAATATCAATCGATCCCCGTCATCTCGGTCACCTAGCCATGCCCTCAGGTCCTCGACTCAACCAAGGGTTGGCACCTCTCCAGCTCAGCAGTTAGGACACGACAGACGACCCTCGTTCGCCGATATGTCCGCCAGACGCGCTTCGCGACCCGCATTCGATGTGTTTCAAGGTGGAGTCGGGATGAACTACCGCTTCCCCTCTTCCTCGACTGTACGACAATTGCCAGCCGAAAAGGGTGGAGGAGCGATCGTTCATCTCCTCGGTGCACCTACTCAAGTCACATCAGCCATCAGCGGTGGCTTCCCCGCGCCATTCAATCGATCACGTACGGACGATCAGTCAGAATCGACAAGCGAGGTATTGATCAAGGATGAAAACCTGATTAGCGGGCTCAAACGGGCTGTGCGAAGTGTCCAGATTGTGTTCGGGCACGATGTCGAATTGCCCGATGATGAGCCGCCCATCCGCACCTGGACCGTTCAGGACGCTCTTGTGAGTCGCGCAGCACGAAGCCTGAAGAGATGACTCGTCGCTGACTCGTCCAGCATATCATAGCTGAGCAAACACGACTCTTCGTAGAGAACGAATTTGGCGATCTCTTCAACCCCACTCGTAACGACATGACCGAAACGAAAGGATACGACCTTCAGTTCAACGACGATTCTTTCATGACCATAGACGACAAGAAGCTGGATGACGACGAGGACGAGGATGAGCTTCGAGTTCCGATCCTCAACATCAGCTCTCCGTGATGAATGTATGTATAGCTCGGGTGTATCAACAATGATACTCTATAATCACACCTCGATGGCTTGGGCATATTTGGTTTTACCTGTTCAGATCGGGGTCCAATATTCTACAAGATGTCTTTACATTTATGTGACTACGAATCGTCCTTCAGCTCTGCTAGACGACCTTATCTGGCGATCACCTCAATCCCTTGGCCGCCATGCCCTTCGCAGCGATCCTTGACGAACGTCGTGGCGCTGCATCTGCCTTGTGCATCCCTTGCGCCAGGTCTGCTGAATGATTAGGATGACGCTGCGTGCTCCGAAGGTGGGCAACACTTACCCGCCATTCGTTTGACCGGTTCAGCCGAATCGCGTCCCGTGTGTGCCCCCTCTCCCGCGACAGATACCGGATCCTCCTGGCCGGGTTCGAGGACGGGATAGGTGACGGTGCTCGATCCGGCCGAGAGGAAATCTGGCATATTTTCAGTTGGCTTCTGCACCGCACGAAGCTGAGCGACCCGTGCGACACGTCCTCCTCGATCGTGTAGCGGCTTGGGAGCCTGCTTGATTAACCGCTTGCCCTTGCGCAAGTAATCGAGTACTCACTTGTGCTCGCTGTCTGGCTGCCTGATGGTCGCCACCGGGAATGGCTCGCAGCGGGCTTCGTCTGGGGGATGGGATCGAAGGGACTATCTTTTTGACCAGACCAAAACCTCGGGCAAGTGTAGGGTTCTTCATAGCGAGCTTCGGGCTTTCGTGAGTGCGGGCGACTTTCTTGGGTACCACCACGCTCGAGGATTGGTGTACATGCTTGGCTTTAGTGGTCGAAGTTTGATTGAGGTAGAGATCAGAATTGACCTACGTGGGGATAAGCAACGCGTGACGGGAAAGGCAGAACAACAAGGTCAACTCACCTTTGAGTCCAGGTGGATCTCTCTGAGGGCGGTTCTTCTTGGTACAGGAGGAGCCTTGCGATTACCAGTAGTGACAGCGGGCAACCTCCCAGGAATCAAGACGGCTGTAAGGTGTTAGGCGCCTGTCCTCACAAAGATGCGATCTACTCACGTCGCTTTGTGCCAACGGGGATGTCCTCCCAATCCATCTCCTCCCTCTCCTTCCACTGATACAGCATGGTGGCCCATCGCTTCTCCCAGCATGGTTCTGGCCCGAAGATGCGCTCTTCCACCAGCCAGAAGGTCTCGCAGAGGAATAGCTCCTTGTTTAGGTAGGCAAGGAAGCAGACATCGAGGATGACGGCAGCCGGCAGCGAGTCTCGAATCTTGGACGGTAGTTTGAAAGGTGGCGGTACGAAAGGGTACGGATCCATCCTTGATGGCATGAGGTACGGGTGATCAAGGACTTCCGACAGCTGTACCTCGTCAGCCGAGCTCTGGTACCCGCTCCATGACATACAGTGATACGTTTCCTCGGGTCGGGCTCCAACATCTGCAATACCAATGACGCCGCTTTGCCTCGGCCAAGATGGTGGGGTCTGAAGTGGTACTCGGGTGACGCAAGCAGAATCTTGTCCTTGGCCGTGGAGGCTGTGTCGGAGTCGATGTTGATGAATGGATGGGGGACAGCGAGCATCTTGGTGAGAAGTATGCCTAGACTCCACACATCGGTAGTGGGACCATCGTACGGGTGGTCCTGAACGCTCAACAACACCGCCTTGCCACGGAAGGTGGTATGACTCACTCGAACCTTCTCTGGGCTCGTGTAGTCCAGTGTTCCACCCGCACTCTTCATAGGTTGGCCGTACGCGGAAAAGTGGCTGAAGCCAAAGTCGATGAGGGCCGGACAGCTGATCGAGTCGACTAGAACGTTGGATCGTTTGAGATCCTCGTGTGAAATGTTGAGTTGGTGTAGTGAGTGAACAGCCAGACACAGTCGTCGAAAGAAGTTGACGAGTCGGTCGTGTTCCCAGGGTTCGTGCTCCTGAGCGGCCGAGTGAGGATGGAGGGTTGAAAACATGTATCTGAGTGGTCAACTCCGATCTCATTATGTAGGCGCAGACTCACGTCCAGCCATCACGCTCGACGACTCCTTCCAGTTCGACGACACCGGCCAACTTGATTCCCGATAACGCTTTGAGTAGGACCACCTCTTTGTGTGCTTCAACTGCATCGACGGTCTGATCCCATGTCACCGGCTTTGTCGGATCTTGATGAAGAGCTGGCAGTATCTTGCATGCCGCCCTCCGACCAGAGATGTGCGTTGCAAGTCGGACGTGCGCTATCTCATCAGCTGCCTTGGACGCTCACTGGTTGTCAGATCAGTGCTCACCGTACGCTCCTCGACCCAAGGTCTCACCCAAAGTCCAATTGCCGATGTGAGTGAAGGTGCTTCGTGGAGTCATGTCATGTTTGCTCGACTTCTTCGGATCAGTCATCCTGCCCGTGAACGATGGTGAACGGGGTGACGCTACAAGAATCCAGGTGGTGAGATGCAAGAGAGCAGTCAAGAAATGCCATCAGTGTTGACCGCAGCGGATCGGTTGAGGTTGAGAGAGCGCGTTGGTTGAAGTCAGTAAAGAGAGATGGGCTGTTCAACGGTAATCGGGCGAAGAAGATATTCAGTCAACGCACGGACCCCTTCTTCTACCAACCACACTGATGACTTCAACACCTAAGGTAGTGGGACGTTGGTCAAGCCAAGAAACCACGGTTCTGTCTGTCACTCTGCATGAGGCGCCTGCTGCGGCGAACCGCTCGTCGTTGGCACAGCCGGTGTCCGCTGAAGCCTTTCCCTCGCCTTCTTCTCTTCCTTCTCGCCGCGACGTCTACGCCACCCTGGTCCGTGCTTGGCGACGATGATTGGCAGCGGGGTGCACAGCACCCATATGCCCGATAGAAGCACAAAACTCCAGCCTGCGCCTATATGACGATTCAACACCTGGATGACGGCTACTGATGCGGCTCCGAACAAGCATCGAATGAGGTTAAACTGCTGAGTTAGATGGGGGATTTTCGCACTTTCTTAAGGTAGCTTTGCTTACCGTCGCGGTGACTGCTCCACCCTGTCCAGGGTACAGATCGATGGCGTAGATGCTCGCTGCTGATCAGCGCATGTCAGGTTGCCGTAGGAACAAGGACTCACCGGTAGCGAGAAAACTTGTGCCGGCACCGACGAAGAAACTAAACAAAATCGGCACTGCGAGGTTGCCCTTGACTTCCATACTCCATCCCAATATGAGTGTCGAGGCGATAGTGACACTGCTTGGTGTCAGGGCAGCTTCATCTCACAGGACAATGAGATTCTCGTCACGGACCCAGCTTGATAAGGAAGGAAGATGAATCGGGTGCGTTCCAGCCTGAACTCATTTGGACATGTCCTGTGATCACCGCCCACCCGTTTTTTCTCCTTCCTGTATGCTCGGTCCATAAAACGTCCCGCAATTAGCGCAGAAAGTCCTGTGCCAATACCGTTTGGTATATAGCAAACCCCGATGATGATGGCGTTGAGCCCGTATTGATCGTCGAGCAAAGTCGAGAAGACGGTTCTGCACTGATCAGCTCTGAGTGACGCATGTGCACGGGGACAACGCACATGACGGCATACCACAGTGCATAGCCCACTGCGGACCACAGAAATACCATGCCCAGGTCAGGTCTGAACAAGAGGACAAACGATGCCAGTGGGCGGAACTGCAGAAGTGAGAAATGCTGGCTGCTCGACTTGCGAGTCCTGAACTCACCGGTGTGCGCTCAGGTCGGTCGATGACTTTCGACTCTCGCCCTTCTTGTTTGGCGAGCCGCTTCTCCCGCCTTCGGCGACGATACATCTGCGGCGTGCAGTTCAGCAGAGGGGGCGAGATCGACCCATCTCCCACCAACGATCGGAGTGTCTCCGGCAGCAAGCTGAAGGGTCAGACGAGCTTGTAAAAGGAGGTAGCTGAGATGGCACAACTCACAACACGACGGGAACCAGGACAACGCCACAAAAGATGGTCAAGAACCAGAAGATCGAACGCCAGCCTAGTGTTCCAGCAAAGACTCCCCCAAGGACCGGTCCGACTGCTGAGTGTTAGCTACCGACTTGTCACAGATGCTTACAGATCTCACTCACTGGCAGTACTGAAAGTGCCGGCAAACTGGAAGACACCGAGAAATTTGCCTCGTTCATGCGGAGACGAGATGTCCGCAATGACTCCTGTCCCTAATGCGATGGTAGCTGCACCACCTGCCGCCTTGATCGTCAGATAAGTCAAGTCGCATATCGAGAGCGGCGCACCTGCAGAATGCGAAGCAGCAGTAGCAGCCAAAAAGCGTTGGTAGGGCACAGAGCTGTACCGATACAGCTAAGGATGTAGAGCACGAGGTTTGAGATGATAATCGGTCTGGTAGTCTTAGTGAAAGCTAGGTCAGTCACCATCTCCGACTCACCTGCGACCGTATGTGTCGGACGCTGCCCCCCAAATGGAAGGTGTCAGAGCCTGGAATATCCTGCGGCATCGGCAAAAGCTCTTCGTGGCTCGCGCGAGACTTACAGGTAGACAGTCAGAGTCAGATTGATTTTTTCGACCGAGACACCGAACGCATCTGCTAAAGTCGGGATAGCCGGGGTGTAAATGTTGGTTGAGATCGGTCTGCCGCGTTCAGCAGAATGCTAGGCGATGAAGGAAGCATGCGCTCACGAAAAGATGCTGGCCATGGAGATGAGGACGATTATACCCCATTTCTCCTTCGGCGTGAATACCGAGTAGGGCTTCTCGATCTCATGACCCGGCAGAGGGGTCTGCGCTTCAATTTGCGGGAGACTGGCTCGCAAGACATCATCTCTTCCTCCTCCTGCGGTGTATACTGTCGATAATGAGGAAGGGCGGTCTCCAGACTCTTGTTCTGTGGACACCTTCCGACCTTCTCGGCTTTTCAGCTGGAACGCCTCGTCGTCGTTGACAGTCTCCGCCATCTATCGTTCGTGCGAGATCCCTCTCATCGTCCTGAGAGTGGTTGTTGTAAGCAAAAGAACGTCAGGCGAGTGGACCGCTTTGACAGTTAACCGGTACCCAAAGCCAAAACCAGCACCAGGCGAGCTGGTCGTACGGCCGGAAGAACCTCTCGGCCTTCTCCGACGGCCCGCCATTGCCGTGAAGTGGGGGAGAGAGGCATCCTGGTGAGACGAGCTGCGATGAACGCTTTCGAAAGTTGATATGGAGTGCCGGAACGGTGCTCCGAGCTCTCTACGGATGCCGGGATGGGCGAAAGGATGGAAGAAGGAATGAGGAATGCACTGACACACGCGATCGTCCCCAAGCGCGTGGTCAGGGCCCCCGCATTCATCCCCGCTAGCGCCAACTTTTCCCCCTGTCACGCAAAGGTCCTTGTCACCCGTCATCTCCACTTCAGTAAACCCTCACTCCAGATGGCCATCCGCTGATCGAAGCGAAGATCGCTGGCTGCAACGAAATCAGGTGCCAGGATGGAGGCTCTCATGCTGGGGATGCCCCGACCATCAGCCAGGCATGATCAGTCTGGGTCCAACAGGTGAGCACGCCGATCAGCCAATGTGTTTACCCACTGATACAGCGTCAGCCCCCTGACTTCACTGTCACCCAGTCCTGCGCGATCGTTAGTCCCGGAAGGACCTTCTTCCTCAAGATCGACCAGCACGAACCTTTTACTCAAACCCTCGAGTCTGGATGAGCGACCGGCGGATGGAGAGGGCATCGTTATCGAGAGTGGAGTAGAAGGATCCACTCAATTCCAGGAGAAGAAACGGAAGAGGAACCTCAATGGTATGTCCGAAGCTATGCTTCGCGATCTTGGCGGCCCGCGACAAAGTCTTCGTTGCAGGATCAATGCCGAGTATGGCAAGGAAACGCCAACCCCGACGCTCAAGGTACCCAAACGCGCGAAGGCCGCCGCGGTCACGACAAAACGCAAGCGGAGCCATAACGGAGACCCTCGTGTAGGGTCCGGTGCAAAGACTGGAAAGGAAGCTAAGGCGTCCGACAAGGCGACTCCAAAACAACCCGGAAGGAAGCGAAAGAAGGACGAAAGATCAGTCGAACTCCCCGAGTCAATCGATGCCGACGAGGTGGAAGTCAAGGCAGCCCCTGTCAGACCCGTCGACAAGCCTAAGAGGCGGGAGAAGAAGAGAGCGAAGAAACCGCAAGCGACACAGGTCACCTCGATACTGGGCGATCCGGAAGTCGAAGAGTATGAGATCCACGACGAGATAGTAGCCATTCCCCCGAACTCTCACTTCTGCCTCGAGTCGATGTCGAGTACGGATCCTTTCGCTACACCAACGATCTCTGACGGGGTGCGCAAGATCCACAAAGGCAAGAAGAGAAGACGTGATCTAGGGCAAGACGGCGAGTCTTTGAAGGCAGGCCGGCAGGCCGTGAGCCGCCTGGTTGACATCGGATCGGAATCCTGCAAGAAGGGCGGGATCAAGTCGAGCACTTTCGCGAGGGTCATGCGACTGGTCGCCGATCTGCCTGCGCCGTATTCGGATTCAAAGCCGGTCAAGCGATCGCGAGCGGCTCACAGACCGCCAGTCTGGGCAGAGGTAAGTGAAGAGACCAAGTACGGACCTGACAGTCAGTCACGACAAGAGCTATGCGAGGCTCTGTCTTACTATCGTGCGTTCCAGTCTGGGCTGTACATGTACCAAGGGGTCGCGTTTGGGTATCTGCTGGACGGCTTCCCCGCTCCGTGAGCAGTATAGCACCGTCTACTTGATAGGGCTGTATCTGACTAGTTCTAGCCGAGACGTCTGCGCGCACAACGCGCGGGTGATCATATCTCACGGGTGAGTCGGTGCACCATCGAGCAGCACTGATAGACAGTGGAGGGCAGTGTATCCGACTGCTCACAGCCGAGGGCAAGAAGCTCCCACCTGTCCTGGCTGGAGATCAGCTCACCACCGATGCCCGAGTAGCCACACTCGTTCGCGCATGGGAACGCAAAACACCACTCGTTCTCATCGCTGGGTCCGGATACGCCCTCTTACCATTCAAGCTTGACTGTTCATACGTCGTCCTCGGCTGGTGAGTATCACCCCAGGTTACGGGCGCTGAAGGCAGGTACTGGGTCAGCCACTTTTGGACCGAGGCCGAGCCTGTCGCCCAAGGTGTGCGCGAACCGGTCGGAAGGGATTGGTATAAGCGCATCAAGGTCCGCTTCGATTGGGTCGATAGTCAAGGCCAGCCTTGGTGGGAGCGAGAGGAAGGTACACCGCCTGCGCAGATGTTCCTCGCCAAAGAGGTGGAACAGACGTCCGAGGCGAAAAGGGTCACGATTGATCAGCTCGTCAGGTTCGATGCAGGGTCAAGACAGCCCATCCCCAAGCCGACGCTCACCCGCTCCGAAACCGCCACTTCATCAAGGTCCATCAGCTCGTCGGCGTCGAGTACCAGCTCTCGCCTCGTAAATCTACCCCCAAGTCATCCTGGAGATTCCATTCATTCGAGCAAAGGCAAGGCAAGGCTCGATCTACCCTCCGTCCCGCCGATCGATCCACAAACGGGACTTTTGACGCCGCCTATCACACCGCCCTTCACCTCTAGCTTCAGCCGAGCACAAGAGACAAAACATCACTACCGCTCCGAGGATGTGCAAAAAGCGATCGCAGGATCTGAGGTGGTACAGGGAGCCAGCACCCGAGTCACACGTCGCCGTCTACCGGGCGACTACTTGCTTGCGGCCTTTGGCGAATCTGTCGAAAGTCAGCTCGGTTCCCATCAATCGTGAGTGCGGTGCTTGATTTTGAGCCTCCCCACTGATTCCGCCTGGCCAGATCAATACCTTACCAAAGGTGTCAATACTGCCGACAACCGAGTCCGAAGCTTTATCAAGAAGGCTGGATATGCTTGACGATCACATGTTCGGCCTACTGGATGCTGGACACCTTTATCGGTCTACTGCCCATCCCAGCAGGCCTCAAACTCTCGTACGATCCCTCGTTTTTGGCGCCTCTTCCGACACCCACTGGCGTTGAGCCTCCATACGATGTGGTACCACCTCGACCAAAGCAGGGTATACCTGATGAGGCTGGTCCTTCCGATTCTGCTGGTAGCCGGAGTCTATGGAGGGGTGAGTCTCAGCACCTGAAGGACCACTGACAGAGGGTAGGCTGGGTATGCGACAATTGCGGTCGCGCCAATTGCCGTTTCCGTTGGGAAGTCTGGGTAGGTCACTCGGGACCCATGCGGTCCGGGACTGATTTGTCGAGCAATGTCTATCGTGCAAACGCCTTCTGGCGCCGATCGACCCGTACGCCCACATCATTCCCGCTCGAGCAGTCCGGCCACCTCGTCAAGCAATACTTGGCAATCCCATCATACATCCAGACTCGGGCATCGTGTCGGAGATGCTTAGGGTCGCCGATCCGGCAGCAACCATCATGATCTATCATCTGCCCGATCAGTCTGTCACGTCCCCCTTTTCCTTTTGCTCGGCTAAGGCTGACCGGGTCAGGAGCGGGACGATATACCACTTCATCAACGACTGCAACGAGTTTGCCGATGGCATCTTTGATCGCTATCAGCGGGAGGCAGCCAGTACTCGTGTACCTCTCTTTCAGCGTCGACCGCTCAATAACGTGAATAAGGCCTGCTTGGGCAGCGAGGAACCGTACAGCATCACTGACAAATGCAGCACCAAATCCGCGGTCAGCTTTTGGCTCAGCACTTTGCGGTCAACTCCGGTGCAAGCTACAAGTACAACGTGGACTCTCTGTCGTTGTCTTTCGAAGAATCGCCTTCATGCGTTATACATGCGTTGGAAGCGTGAGTGCCATTCCCTCCGCTGGAATGAACATCGTTGCTTACTCCATAGTATTACCCGCCGGGCTGAGGTGGTGGTCGGTCACAAAGTCGAATTCAACGAGATTCTCAGCGTGCTATATCGCGAAGGCCAAAAGATGAGTTGGCACGACGACGGCGAGCCTGGTGGGTGAGACGCTCGTCTCGACAGTCTCAAGCTTACCGATCGTAGGGCTGGGCCCGATCGTCGCTGGTCTCAGCCTTGGCTCAGACGCTGTCATCTGGTGGAGACGCAAGGCCGCGCACACGACTGCGAATGCAGCATACCTGGCTGCCCTGCCTGATCCCCGCAAAGAAGTCAAACCGCCAGTCGCGCTTAGTATCACCACATCCCACGGCGTAAGTCTAGTCGAAGTGGCTCAGCACCCTTTCGCTGACTCCCGTAGGACATCGTAATGATGCAAGGCCGTGAGATGCAGAAGAGGTATCAACATAGGGTCATACCGAACGGCTTCCGAGTCGCTGCCACGGCCCGAGTGATCGGTAAGTAGCTCAACGAGCGACCACGACAATGAGGCAGGGCAGGCACCATCTCTCGTTCCTGGAGGAACCGTCGCAAAAATTTTCGGGTCGGGCACCATTTTTCGAAGCTGGCCTTGGCCGATCGATGCATGCCCAATGCCCTTTCACCGATGACAACATGGTGGCCGACAAGACAGCGACAGCAACAGACCCCAGGCCAGCAGTCCGAGCCGCGAGCACAGTGCGGGATTCGGTCGTATAACAAGCCCGCACAAGCAATGCGGCCTGTGGCCGACAAGACCAGCTCGTGGCTGCCCAGCCACTCGGCATTTGCTTTGCACCAGGCCCTGAACTCGCCCAAGAGCTATTATGGGTGTTTGCTTACACATCTGTCCCACATGGTTGGTAGCTCCACCGCTTCGCTTCTGAAGGTCTGTCCTTTGAGGATGATATCATGAGAAAAAGACATGGCATCGCCCACCATCCCGAGGGTCCTATTCCTACTCTGTCCGGGACGAATCTGTACCCCCGAAGTTATTCCAAAGGTCAAGGGCTCCAAGGGGTCTCGTTCCTCACTGTCCCACCTACGAGTAGATCCGAACATCTTTCAGGCGATCAGTCAGGTAGCCACGCGATAGGAACAGAGATCAGGAACGAATCGGATGCTGAGCATGTGATGTCATGAAGGATGAAGGCGATTCCAGGAATGAGCACCGGTAAACGCCACCGCAGCTATCAGGGAGTTGTTGGTCGGATGCAATCTGCAATCAATGTTCCTGAGCAGCAGGTTTTTTCTTTTGGCCGAGAATGGATGTTTTGATGACATAAAACTTGTTATCAATTCCTTCTCCGCTTCTGGCGCAATTGCAGTTTCACCAAACCGATGACCGAACGTAATGCCCGAAGAACGGGGTTTGGGTCTGGACAAAGCTTATACATCATTTACCCTATGCGTCTGGATCCGGGACATCTCCGGTGGCAAAGGGACGGATTGCGGGATATACACCACCACGCACACCCTCTTGTGCACCGCGAGGTCACATGCGGAGTGGAGCTGGTCATCATGGTGGCTGTCGCCGCGATTGTCTCGCATGGATATATAAATGTAAAACGCCTTGCCGCGGCCGTGCAACAACCACCACCACCTCGGTGAAGCATCTATTTTGGATCACCTCCTAGTCATTGTATGGGTGAGATCTGTGGATATCGATCGAGCGATGAGTGCTAAATTGCGCCAAGCTGCTAGATCCGCGGACCGCAAGAAACCCTTAGTCCTCCGCGGGTGTATAGCCGTCAGGCAGACGAGGGCGAGTGAAACGAGAAAAACGGCTGCCGGCACGGTGAAGCGCGTAAGCCCCCTGTTGCAGGGACGAGGGACGGGCCCGCCTGACAATGGTTAGATTACCATCCGGCGGCGGAGTCAAGCGCAGTGGGGCGTAAGCAGAGAGCTGGTTTAAGGAGGTTTAAGCCCTCGTTTGGATTTACGTGCGCCACGACGTCAATTCTTAGTCATGGACAAATTCCAGGTTACTTCGGTCGTTACCACCTTCGGGCACGAGCCCGGTCAACACCACCACCTCGATGATTCTCACCACCAAGCACCGCTCAAGACATCAA
Source organism: Tremellales sp. FJII-L8-SW-PAB2 (assembly GCA_022813505.1). Taxonomy (NCBI): domain Eukaryota; kingdom Fungi; phylum Basidiomycota; class Tremellomycetes; order Tremellales; species Tremellales sp. FJII-L8-SW-PAB2. The sequence goes on along the minus strand of JAKLMH010000012.1, from coordinate 127,736 downwards.
ACTCGTCTAAGCATGATGATCGTAATCATCGGCCATCCGAGTGGGTCTTGTACGAACCCGAAAATATTGAAAAGAGCGATAAACTCTTTGATCGCTCAGCACAGATCACCCTCTTGCCGCCGGTGAGTTACTATAGTCGTTAGACTCATACCCTATCCATATTACTGTAATCGTACCATAATCACGGCGTTTGCTTGACAATCACCTACAACCGGTCATCGCATAACTCCTTCTCGTTTGTCATTATCACCATTGTGCGAACGATACACAATACGGCGAACTCCCGTCCCACTTGACCTCCCGGCCACGACATGGCAACCGCGAGCGTGGCACCGTTGACGATGGATCAGAACAACATGCCAGCATGGGGCTCATACCTCTACCAGAACTTCCTCCTACCAGCCTTTTCGCCCAACATCGCTAGCCAGTGGCTCACCTCGCCCTTTGGTAACAACAACAACAACGACCAGCAGCAGCAGCAGAATGGCGGTGCAAGCCTGGGCGGAAATGCCCCGTCGCTCGGGGTTCCCGGCGATTACTTTGGCTCGGCATGGCAAGTCAAGACCGAGCCCGGTCTTTCCGCTCCTTCTACGCAGCAAGTACAACAGCAACAGCAAGCACCACCGATGCTCAATACCCAATCGTTCCAGACCCAGCCCCCTTCCTACTCTGCCTCTCAGCAGCCGCAACAACAGCCATGGTCTTACTTTGGCGGATCCATCCCCACCGCACTCTTGACCGCGCACCAGTCGCAGTCGCAGTCGATATACGGTGACTCGAAGCCGGCCGCCGACTTCAAACCCTCCCTCGACACCTACCCTAGCCAAGCATCCGGCTCCCGAACCGGCTCGGCAAAGATTTCACCCACTGAATCCGTGGAAGTCATCGACGATATCGTCGCTTCCCCTTCCCCTCTGCTGTCATCGCGCAACTCGCCTCACCCGTCACCAAAGAAGGGCAAGAGGAGGGCTCTGTCTATCGATTCGGGCGATGATCACTATGGTGACGAGCAGGATCACGAAGTGCCAGAAGGCGTCGAGAGGGACGGAATGATCTGGGGTATGAAGGTCGAGGACTATCGCGCTCTCAGCGCTCGCGAGAGGAAAAGGGTGAGGAATAGGATTTCTGCCAGGACTTTCCGAGCCAAGCGCAAAGGTCAGTCACACTCCAAGTCATCGGACATCATTTTCCTTCTCTTGCTGACAACGACAGAACACCTCAACTCGCTCGAAAGCACCCTCAATTCGAAAGACGTTCAGATCAAAGTCGCTCGAGACGATGCCGAGCGTCTCCGACGCGAGGTTGAGAACCTCAAGAGACGGCTCTCAAAGTACGAGAAGGTTTAGAACCAATCCACATTCCGAACGTGACTGCGACCCTCTACCATACCGACTCGTCTTGACAACCCTCCATCTGTAGCCATACATACGAATCACAACACCCACGCCATGCCACGCCTCACCTCAATATCACAAACACCAACATACCACACACACGAACATATCATAAACACGAACATATGTCTCCATAGTGTTGCCACCTAGAGCGATCTTTCAGCCATAGACAAGAGAGCAAAGAATCGCAGAGCGACCTGTAGAATTTACCTAAGCATGTATCCGTACGATAAAAGTCACTCAGACCGATGGTCACTCATGCTTAGCCTGAACAAGCTTGTTGACAAACCTGACTGAATTTGTACGTTGACTGATTTGAATAATCTCGACATCACGGCCGCCGAGGCCAGACTGCGGACGCGAAAAGGCTGATGGTGGTGGTTTCCGGCATGAACCGTCGGCGCCACCGACGCGTTTTTGCTCCACTGAAATCGCGCTAAATGCGTCCGACTGTGCGTTTGCATTACGTTGGCGCCAAGGCTGCTGTCAATACCGTAAAGCCTGCTGCCGGCTAGACCTCAGGCCTGTTCAACGCTCTTGATCAAGCGTTCGCCGCGAGTCCTGCGGCAGTGATGCAATTGCGGTGCGACAGATCGATGCAATGCAATTGTCCTACTATAACCAATTACCGAAAACACCGACACTAATTGCTACAACAGTATATGATCGCCTCTCTACTTCAGGCATTGTTTTCACGATATGTTTAGGGCTACAGCTCTTCGAGCGCACGTTCCTCTTCCCTCCGTCTAGTTTCTGACATTTCGCGGATCTTCTTCAATAGGTTCGTCAGGACGTACGGCTTGATGACGACTAGCGCTCCGTTAGAAAACGATGGGCACTCCTTCATGAAACAACGTACCATCGTCCATGCCTGCTTCCATCGCTTGATCAATCTGACCCTGGCGGGCATTACCAGTGAGCGCCACGACCATTTGCCGGTTCAATGTGCCCTTCTCCTCGGCATTTCTGATCTCGCGCACAGCCGTGAGACCATCCATCACTAGAACGGTCAGAACATGCTTTCCAACGCGTTTAGAGACCATGCGTGGGGCTCACCTGGCATCTCGAGGTCCATGAGGACGCAATCATATGTCCGCTTGCGCGCTGGTCCAGCACGCTTCGATTGGCGGTGAGCCTCGTGGATCAGATTCAAGGCAATCAGGCCATTGTCGGCAACTTCCCCGGTCAGCGCTTCACCCCTCCGCACCCAACCGCACGACTCACCATCGCAAGTCAGTCCGGCTTTGGTGATCTGCCTCTTCAAAACCGTCTGATTGATGATATTGTCTGACAAGTCAGCCAGATTCATACTGTCGTCATAGCACCACTTACCCTCGACAATCAGGATATGCAAATCCTGAAGTCCGGCAACCATCTGAGGCGGCGGCGTCGCTGACGATTGAAAAGTCGGGACCGACCCGGACGAAGGGTGTGAAGACAATGGGGTGCCCGTACCGTTGCTCTGTGAGGGCGGGTTGGACGAGGTGGCTTCGACGTACGCCGCCAGGAGGGATTTCGGCGCCGCGGCGGAGATCTTGACGAAGAACCTGAATGTCGAGCCGTGACCAAGTTCCGAGCGGACTTCAATTCGGCCACCGAGCAGTTCGGTGATTTCTGATCAAGTCAGTATGATCGTTCCGGATGATACTGTGGCGGAACACTCACTTCGACAGATGAACAAGCCTAATCCTGAACCGCCATAACGAGTGTGAATCATCTTATTCCCCTCTGTTGCCTGTCAGCGCAGAACAGGTCACACGCACTAGATCTGATACTCACGAGAGAACCGCTTGAACAAGATGGCAAGCTCGTTTGGGCCCAGACCAGGTCCTGTGTCCTTGACACTGACGAACAGCCACATAGGCGTGTCCTCTGGTACAGGTAGACCGGCGGGCAAGCCAATGTTGGGAGGCAGAGCACAGGTGTCCGCCTCGGGCGGGAGGAACGAGACGTCGTACTGGACAGTGATGTTCCGCACATCTACCACCAATTAGCAGTCATACACCACTGCCCGATCGATCTCGGACGTACCACTGGACGCTGTGAACCGAATGGCATTCGAAATCAAGTTGGTGACGACCTGACCCAACCTGACGTGATCCGTTTTGATCTTTGCTATCCTCGCCTGCTCGATCGTTTCGCCAAATTGAAGCTTGAGTTCGATCTTCTTCATCTTCGCCTCGCTCGAAAACACCGAGAGCACCTTCTTGGCTTCTTTACGCAGGTCCGTCTCGACGTCGTGCAAGCTGAGCATGTCGAGCTGGATACGTGCTAGCGAAAGGACGTCGCCAGCAATTCGTTCTTGTACCAGACCGCATTGGTAGATACCTGGTCATCAGCTTCAGTGTGTCAGAATCGGAGCACGAGAACCGCCAGACTCACTTTCCAACGCCTCGACGTCCTCTGCCATGTCGTCGAGCAGGTCCTTGGACGGTCGGAATCCGAGAGGTCCGGCCAGCTTGAGCTGCTCCGTCAGGGCAACCAGGTTCTCCTTGACCAATGACGAGCACTGCAAGATGGCCGATACCGGTGTCCGAATTTCGTGCGAAGTGAGGTCGACCAGCAATTCTTGCTGATGTTTGCTTTCTTCCGCCTCGATCCGGCGCTTTTCCGCTTCCACAATCCGCATTTCCTCGTGTGTGACATCGTTGATGCAACCGAGAATTCCGGTCATGCCGGGCATGACTAGATCCAGTCGGATGAAGAGTCCACTCGAGACTTGCCCATTGAGCCATTTCCAGCTTAAGCGGACTTGGGTTTCTTTTCCACTGAGGAATCGGCCCCAGGCAGGGTACAGCATGGCCTTGTTGTCTTCGTCGACAAAGTCTGGCCAAGAAGACGGATCGGCATCGACCGACATGCCGGCCATTCTGCGCCAGGCGCCGTTGGCGTATGTGACAATCCCTTCGGCATTGGCGCGCATGATACCCGATGGGCAATAGTCGGACAAGAGAGCCAACTCGGTTTGTCGTTGCGAGTACATGTCTTCGAGGAGCTTGCGTTTCTTGCCAACTTGCATGTGAAGGTGAACGCGCGCGAGAAGCTCTTTCGGCTTGAACGGTTTGGTCAAATAGTCTTCTGCTCCGTTCATCAACGCGTCGACTCGCGCTTCGTCACCGGATACCGCAGATAGCATGACTATAGGCGTGATTCGCGTCGACGGTTCGTTTCGCAGTGCCGTCAATAGCTCCATGCCCGACATCTTGGGCATGAGAACATCGCAAAGGACAAGACTCGGCGGGTTCTCGATTGCCATCCTCAGACCCGCCTCGCCGTTAGAGGCTTCACGGACCTTGCAGTATGACGAGAAGATACCTTTGACGTATTCGCGCAGGTCCGAATTGTCGTCGACGACGAGCAATGTGTCGTCCGGCTCGAACATGAGTCCATCGGAAAGCTTGGAGTGGGAGCCGATGGAGGATTCGACGCCTACTTCGCTGGACGAACCCTCGGTCGAGGCGCCATCTCGTTTCCATCGCATAGCCTCGTTGGCAAGAGCTTGACCGTATTTGCCGAATGCAGGGGCATGACCAGCGGCGAGCGTCACACGACGTTCTTTGAGTGGAACCTTTGCAGTGAACGTCGAACCGTGGCTATGATCGTTCGCGCTTGACCCAGTCGTCGAAATGATTTCGAGCGATCCCTCATGGAGATGTAGGATCTCGCGGACGATCGACAAGCCGAGCCCCGTGCCTTGGGTACCGGTATGAACAGCGTTGGTGGCACGATGGAAGACTTCGGTTATGTGCTGTAGCTCGTCTTGGGGAATACCGATACCAGTATCAATAATGCTGATCTCGGCAGACTCGGTGTATCGTAGGCGGACGGTAATCTGCCCAGACTCAGTGTGTTTCATGGCGTTTCCAAGAAGGTTACTGACGACCGTTTCGAAGAGGGTCGGGTCGACATATACCGTGATTTCAGACGGGTCCAGGTCAAGGATCAGGTCAATCCCCTGTCTCTCTATTGCCGGTCTGAAAAGGTTGGCTAAGTCGGTAATGAAGGGTAAAAGCTCGATTGGGACGAAACGACCTTCCACCTTGCCCGCCTCGAGCCGAGAAAAGTCCATTAAGGAGTCGACGAGCCGCATGAGACGATCGACGTTCCGCTTGGCGATCGTAAGCGATGTCTTTTGCTTCGGCATGAGGCCTGAGTGGAGGACATCGTCTAAAGGACCCGACACCAATGCGAGAGGGCTGCGCAGATCGTGAGCGGCACCGCGGAACCAGGCGGTTTTGGCCTTCTCCATGCGGACCTGATCGTCGATCCGCTTCTTCTCGGCTTCGATGGCTTTCACGGATGTGTGCGACGAGGCGAGGTGTGATCGAATGACGTGAACCCATGAGTCGTATTCAGCGTCAAAGGGTCGACGAACGTTGAGACCGAGAATCAGCACGGATTCCGGAATCTCGGTCGACGAGTCGCTGCAGATCGGCACAACGATAGCCGAGATCGGGAGCTCGTCCCATACTCGAATAGGGTAGTCCTTGATGAGGTCTCGGCAATCGTTGACGACAACGCACTGACGCGTAACGAGTGCCTTCTGGATCGGCCACGCCTGGCTGGAATCGACGTACTGGTGGATCCGGTTATTACCTGACGAGAGAGCCGAGATGGCAGACAGCGTCGGTGACGACAGACCTGCGGTATTGGGCCCAAAGATCGATTTTGATTTGGATGGTATGTTGGCGATGAGGTGTTTGGGAGCAGAGGGGTCATGCTCCGGTACACCGATGGACCGCTCCAGGTCGATGCTGACAGTGACGACATTCTCGGCATCGTTCTGGGTCTGTGGCTTGACACTATAGCACATAACGAAAGGCGCATCTTTCGGATGTTCCTCGAGAACCTCGATGATCGAGTCGTAGTATTCCCGCATCGATCGGACTACCAGCATCTGCTCCGACAGACTCCGCACGGCGTCGAGTCGCCTCTCGGCGAGCACTTGGTCGGTCTTCTCAATAGACTGATTAAAGAGACCAATGACGGATCCGTCGTTAGCCCTGATGGGAACATATCGCCAGTCGTGATGACTCTCGCAAGGGATGCCGTTGCCGTAGCGTCGAAAGAAGAGACAGTCATTCTCGCGAAACACGGACTCTCCAGCGATAACGAGGTCGATCATTGGCTTCAGGTAGTCCCACAGAGATGCCCATGTGTCGCGGGCTGGCTTCCCGAACGCTTGGTGGTCAGAAAGGAGCGAAGTGTACGGTACATTGCTACCGGCGATCAGTGACAAGTTCTTCTGCTCAGAGTGGTGCCGACTCACTACAGTATTTGCAGGTCTTCGCCTAGCCACAGACTGTCTTGAGAAGGCGATTGGAAGACGATCGCCAGCAGGCCATTGATCTGATCTGTCCACCCGGAGCGCGGCCCAAGCTTGGTGTTTGACCAGTCCACTCGTTCCATCATCTGCCAGCAGGAAGCTGCGGCCTCGGTCATGTGAGCGTTGTAGGCCTCTGTATCTTTCACCGAGGCTAGACGGCCTTTTGCATTTCGTGCGCGTGCCGAAGATGACCTCTGACCTTGTGAGGGGAAGTAGGAGGAGCCTTGGGACGAGCGCGAGGACGCGTGGTCGACAGAGAATGAAGAGTGCTCGGTAGACGTCGACAAACGATTTGCAGCTAGACCAGAGGATTTGATGGTACTCCTCCTGCTCGATCCGGCATAATCGTCCAAACTGAATTCCTCCATTTCCGGTATGGGCGAATTGGTCAAGTCGGTTCCTGTGGGGATCGGGGCGGTGGGGATCGGTTGACCGGTAACAATTGTGAGTTCGAATCGACCAGGCTCGATGGCAGCAGGTGGGGCTCGTGTTCTGGCCATATGGTACCTGGTTGACGCATGACGGAAACCGACCGACAATGGCTTCTCCACCGACCCGCTCCGTATCCACGACAACAGCTCCGGTGTGTTCTCCACCTCGAACAGGTCTTTCGAACGAGTCAACACCTTCCATTTCTCATTACTCCAGACGACTTTGGTGAGGTCATCTCGCTCGGACGGGGGAGTAGCCGATTCCTGCGGGACCTCGGTGAAGGGCGAAATGTCTTCGTTCCGGTTATTACGGACGGTGCTGTCGGTATCGCGACTGGTCAATCGTGGACGAGGGATGGTCGGATCTGCGGCTGGGCTGTATAGTACAAATGCTGGGAAGGGATATGACTGATTTTGTGAGGTCAGTAGACCGGCCGAAGGCTCCACACCTTTTTGGGTGTTTATTACACTCACCTCGAGAAAAGTCAATGGGAGATGAGCCAGGTCGACCGCCGGATCTTCGGAGCCCATAGTGACCAATTCGACCGTTGCCGACCGGACCGTATATGGCGGTCTCAATGGGCAAGGTCAGACGACTATACAGACAGAGAGAAAGGTAAGGTGACAGAGAGAGTTTTTACTCGAAGCCTAGAGATGCAAAACAGCGACGTCGTAGCTACGGTCAGGGAAAGGCGCCCTGGTCGTTGGACACCTGTTTTCAACCTATGACGAATATCGCTAAATGAGCAACTTTAGCTTTCCTAATCCAGGTATTATACTTTCTAATTCACCCCTAATAGAACGTGCCTGGTGACTTCCCACAATCTCTATCTCGTCATTTGCTTTCCCACACGGCGGGACCTGTCGATCATCACTATCCCTACTCTGCCGTAGGAACGCTTGAGGTGGTGATGTGCTGTGACGTTGGGAGCAAGAGCAACCAGCCATATCGTCCACCGTCTTGTCGCCATCTTGACGCGATCCCAGGTGCTTTAGTGATGCCGCGGCAGGCTGAAAGACCTCTGTCTGATCCTCGTGCAGAAAGAATAGTTGTACATCAAGATATGGATATTAAGTTATACTTGGGGTATACCTGTTACAAGCATGGTAGGGTCCGACTCGACTACACCACCTCCGGCCTCTTAGACTCCTAGCATTCCAACAAGACAGTCGAGTCGATACAATTTTCCACAGCTCATAGAGGCCCTCTACTGTCTTCGAGTCCAGTTGTCCATTCCCGCGGGCATAGATATACAGTGATAGCATGCAGGTGCCCACGCCCTGTCTCGGTGTCGGATTTACCCTCATTGAAGTTGCGTCTATACTCGATCAACTGGCGCAGGCTCGTTGTTAGTGATGGGCGGTGCGGAAGCCAGATTAGACGGAACTCTTGGTTCCTTGTTGTCTTTCGGTTCGGGGTCTTGGAAAAGGACTCGCGCAGCACCCTTGACCTCGTTCACCCTGTTTGGCGAGGGCTTGACGCGCGTGACTGGTGATGGCGAATGCGCGAGGAAGAGCATGAGATCCGCCGCCGTCTTGTCGTCTGTCCCTGCCGCGGCGGAGGCTTCGCCTGAAGTTGTATGTGGAGGAGAAGCGGATCGTTTCTTTCGTGGCGAGACGTGAACTTCGGATTGGGCTCTTGCTCTGAACATGGCTTGGCCTTTGGAGGCGGGACTAGGGATGGGTAGCGACGATGACGGCCCATTCAAAGGCGGACCAAACAGGTCATCGGTAGGTGATCCAGATCCTTCTTTTCCATTACCGGACCCCAACATGAATGTCAATGCTTTCGCCGCGTCGACATCTTGGCGTGTGGTGGTATGTGTCGAGTGCGAGTGGGATCGTTTCTTCTTTTCGCCTTCTTTGAAGTGTCGCAAAGGAGACGCGGCAGGATGGAAAGCGGTTGAGCTGCTACGGCGATGGCCGTTGGGCGGTTGACCAGACACACGCGGTGGCTGTTGCTGCTGTTGTTGGAAGATACCTTGACGCGGGGAGGGATAGCCGTGTTCTTCTCGAGACCGTTTACGCGGGCTCGAGGGGGACGCGGGCGACATGGGGTACTTGCCACTCGAAGGTGGCGGTAGTGGTTGCCATAGAACGTCGATCAATTGCCACGGACGCGATGGCGAAGGGGGTTCGTAGGGTAGACGAGAGGAAGTAGGGGACGCCGGGTCGATCGTGAGATTGGATCTCCGACGAGCCGATTTAGGTGTGAGGCGCTGCTGTAGGATCATCAGCACGGGCAGTCCTCACCAAAGCCGCATCCGCAGCTTCGAGCCTCATAACGCACCTTCTCTATCTCGTTGATGGTCATGTCTGTCCATCCATTTGTCGCCTTGACGGAAGCGAGCTCAAGACGTTGTTGCAAAGCTTGTACTTTCTGCAATCCAGTCAGCGAATCGCCCCTTCTGTCAAGTAAGCTTGACCAAGGGCTCACCTTCTCCATGTCGATCTTGCGCAAGAAGCGTTCCACCTCATCGTCATTTCGCGTCTCCTGACTCGCCTGGCCAAACGATGACCCTGATCCCTCTTCCATCGATACTGACACCGAGGCGCTCGATGTAGTCCGATCAAGTGGCGCCGTATCGAGCGAGTGAGACGATAAGGTCGACGGAGTGTTCTCGCGTGATTGACCAGGTCGCGACATCATGTCTGAACCGTTTGTGTTGTCGTCCACTGCGATATGACTGCGCCCAGTCGCAGGCTTCGAAATCGCCGCCTCGGGCTTGATGATCGTATCTGTTGATTCTGATTCAGTCGGCCTCACCTCCCCCGAATGCATCAAGACAGGCGAGCGACTGCAATCCGATGTATCGATATTCGGTCTCAATGATAGCAAGGCGCGTGTGTGCTTTGAGGTGTGTGAACGGTGCTCGATGTCGTGTTGATGATGTGTGCGACTTCCTGTTCCGGTCACCGGAGTGTCAATTTAATGCGGCACGCGTCGACGGCGACGCGTCTGTCCTGCTAGTCGGATTCGAAAGCTGTCACGAATTTATGCTATGCTATATAGCAGCAAGTGGTCTGAATAGCGCGTGTATATAATCGAGTGAGAACTTCATTGCAACCCTCGCTCACGTCTTCCTTCGACCCGCACAACGTCGTCGCGTACACCCTCTCCTACAAGTGGACAGAGAGTCGCGATCTGGAAAGGCAAAAATGAGACGGGTTCTGTTAGTTACTAGATATGGGTATTCCATAAACGATTTTACCTTCCTTCTACCGCTCTTCTGCCCCCTCAGCACACGCAATTTTTACCTTCTTCTCTCTTTCTCTCTTTCTCTCTCTCTCTCTTGCTCCTCTCGCCCTTTATTGCACGACTCGTCGCCACTCTCCCGAATCTGGAAAGCCGAGTTGAATCCAGTCTGGTAATACTCCGAGTCGTCCGAATCATTCCCATTTCCCCTGACCGGGTGAAAATGCCCCTGAACTTTGTACTCAGCAGCTGCTCAGCTGTTCCTGCTCGAGATCAGATTCAAATCGCTTAAACCCTGCCTATTACCGATGCCCACTTTGGTAAACTACGTCATCACGGACCGCTTGCCCTTGAGCAAGGCAGCATGCCGACCTACAGCGCAGGTCTATCGTGCAGGTATGCAGTGAGTATGCAAGTGTGGCATGCGGGTATGCAAGTATGGCATGCAATGCAACTAGGATCATTACCAAGGATTGCGCTCAGCCCACTGATCGTCCCCTGCTCCAGGTGACTTCTTCTTCTCCACCACCGGGCCGGATGTAGACGACCAAGGATCGTCCCCCTTCTTGCCCCATGCACCGAATCCAAACCCAAACCCATCCTTCTTCTTTTCTGGCTTATCCTCGACCATCGCGGGCGCGGCGAAGGGATTAGCCATGAATTCAGCCGGATGAGGCCGTGCTGGCGGAGCGGAACGTAGCGTGGACGCGGATGGGAGTACAGGGTTAGGAGTGGTAGATGAAGGTGACCAGGCGTTGAATCCGAATGAAGCCGGTGTTGCGCCAGATGAGCCCAATGGCGATGTGGTGTTTAGCGGCGATTCGATGGGGTTGGCAGATGGTCGATCCCAACTTGGCAAATCGACACTGGACGAAGAGGATTGCAAGGAGAGTTGTTTGGTCGATCCGGCAATATCACCGATATCGTCATCGTCGCCTTCTTGTCCGAATGAACGGGGAGACAAGACGGTCGCAGCCCTCATCATGCCGGTTGAAGTTCCGCTTTCCTCCTCGTCCTCGTCCTTGTTGGCCGACATGGGCGGTGCAGACCCAGTCCGCTCGATAGCTGGCCGGTCATCAACCTGGACAGCCTGTGCGGTGGCAGGTTTAGACCTAGCCTCAGGCGGTACGGGGAGATTATCGACGTCAATGTCTTTCCCTAGTTCTCTCGAAATAGCCGCAAAATCGAATCCAGCAGTCTTCGGGATCCGCTTGACCGCCTCGTCCTCTTCATTGACCGAGTCGGTCGAGGCGGTAGCGACACCCTGTCGGTGACCTAGATCGCCGATATCGCCCTCCTCGCGAGGTGGAAGGTCGTCATCGTCATCGTCGTATTCGTACTCGCCAGACTTTTTGGTAGGCGTGGAAGATGATCCTTTCTCACTGTCTTTAGGCGTGGCCGTCCCGGACCCAGGCTTGGAGCTAGGTTTATTGGATCGAGGGAAGATACCGAGAATCTTCTTTCGGTTCCTCTTCGCTTCCTCGTCTGCTTCGTTGACGATAGTCCTTTCCTGCACAGTCGGGTCCGCGTCAGGGTCCTATGAAGCATCAGCACAATCCAGAACCTACCGTACAAGGAGAACCAGTGCACATACTTCTGGCTCATCAAAGTGATCGGCCGAGACGGGAAAGCCGACTTTGGCCAACAACTGAGGCATAGCCGATCGATAACTCATATGACCCGTGATATTCTCCGTACAATCGACATTCTCCAAACCGGGCACCATATCGACCGCCCGTAGTCCAGCGACGGTATTGAGTCCACCGGAAGTGGCTCTGAAGAGGTATCCCAACATCCAGTCATTCGTCGCGTACCCATTGACGAACCGACCGGAAACGACAGAGCGGACGTCCCGCCATGTAAGCTGAGAGGCAGTAATGGTCGTACCGAATATGAAGACGTCTTGGACCAGACCGTACGCTTTGTTCTTGGCCAGCTCAATGAGAGCGTAAAAGATGGATCGCGCGCCAAGGGAGAATCCGATTAGCGAGATTGGCCTGACACCAGCATGACGCTGTTGGATCACATCGGCGAGGATCAAGCCCGCTGCTCGAGCTCGGTCGAGGGCGTTGGACCAAGGGTTGTCGATCAGGTACCCGAGTTTCGTCAAGACTACCGCGTATCAGCATGCAGGCATTTGATCATCCCGGACAGCACCTACTAATGGGCCATTGCAGAGCGCTCATAAGGGCGGTCATGGCGGTAGCAGCTAAGACCTGCTGAAGCCCTTGCGTCAACACCTCGGACGTGAGAATCTTGAGCGCGGATCCCATTTCTGCCATCATGTCCGGTTCCCAAAGCACCGAATAGACATCACCGACAATAGCATCCAGGACCGAGAACGGTAAACGGACATCATCATTCTTGTTCGCCATGAACCTGACATCGCATTAGCACGATCCCATTCGCCTCGCGTGCAATGACTCACCCAGGGACACAGATGTAGCAGCTGACACGTTTGAGGTTGTGAATCGGCTTGAACTCGAATGTCCGGACCTCTCGCGTCCGTTTCGCCATACCTCGTCCGGCGATGTTGGCACCAGTGAGAACCCCAGTGGTTGTGATAACGGCGGCACCACCTGCACCAGCTAGGAAACCCGTGGTTCCTGAGATACCGACAGTTGCGAATGCCGCACCAAGACCGGCACCAATGACAGGAGCGAGCAGACCGGCCGAAAGACCAATGACAAGACCACCACCTGGGCAGGACGTCAGCGCCATCCCGCTTTGAACCTGTGCAGTTGGATCGTGAAACTTGCCTGCAGCAGCTAGACCCATGTAGGCGTATCTTCTCCGCCTGGCTTGTGTCCTCCTGCCCTCGATGATTTCGCCTTGTTCCGTCTTTTCCACCGATTCTGAAATCTCGAGCGCCTCGGTGACTCGGTTTTCGAAGCGAACGATATCGCTCCACTCGAAACCCAGCGCTTTGGCGACCAGCTCGAGAAACGCTCGAGACCGAGCATCGTATACCGAATCGGCAATGAGGACCAGGAAAAGGTCACAAAGCTGGTATGTCAGCTCATCTCGTGCGTCAGACCACACTTGCAGGGTAGTGGACAGACGTACGACTGTCCACCGGATGTCCAGGATGACATTCTCGTCCGCACTCGTCAAGGAGGTTGAGACACCGGGAAGCGAAGGCAAGGGAGCGGGCTTTTCGTCATCGTCCTCGACCTTCTCCTCCGCCTCTCCACCATCGTGCTTCTCGGCGTGGGTTGGGGAGCCAGGCAGCGCGACATGCGTTTTCGTTGGGGTACGCTCCGCGTCGTCTTCTGAGGTGCCGGCTTCACCAGCTTCTAATCCGAGATCCGCAGTATCGGGTAAAGGTATTGATTGCGCTTCGGCACTCTCAATCTTCGGTGGCGGAGGAGGTGAAGCAGGTCGTCCGATATCGCCATCATCGTCGTCCATGTCGAAAGAAGGTAAACGGGACGAGGAGGGTCGGGCAGTGTTGACATTGGATGAGGAAGAGCGGGATGGTGAGGCGATTCTGCCTATCATGTCGTCGTCCTCCTCCTCCTCCTCGTCTCCAAACGGGTTGATAGAGCGAGTCTTGGGTATGGGAGACACGGCAGAGCGGGAAGGGGAGGTAGAGGTAGGTCTGGAGCGAGTGCTCGGTGATGCGAGTGATTGTGGAGCTTCGTCGTCCTCATCGTCACTGCCAAAAGGATTGATTGAGCGTGTCTTCGGGAGTGCAGGCAGATCCGTAGTTGACCCAGTCGGGGTCGCGTCTCCACCTCTGATTTCCTCTCGCTCCGTTTGTTCGTCGGTAGACGTCCGTGACACTGGCATGTCAGGCAGATCGCGTGCTTGATACGGTGGTGGTGGAGCTTCCACATCCTCATCCTCGCCTGCCGGGTGTTCTAGCCTTTCCCGTTCGAGCTCGGCTTCCTTTGCTGCTCTGGGATCGTATTCCGGGTTCTTGACGGAATGTGTCGTCATTAAAGCGGGTACGAGATCTTCCGCTTGTACTCCATGTTCGGCCAGTGACTCGATCATGTGTTGCTCTGCGTGTTGTCAGCAAACCCCGCATGGTCGACCTGCTGGACAAGCTGTTGTGCGCCTGTAGATGCAAACCACTTACCCTCTCTCAACACTTCCATGTGCTGGTACAGCCTCGCCATGATCTTGATCATCCATAAATTGGCACTCTCGACCACTGGTATCTCCTCTTTATCCTTGCCTTTCAACCGACTCTTGATATTGCCCTTGGCCTTCCACCCTTCCCAACCCCTGCCCGCATCCCTGACCATCCGCTTAGCCACCAACTGGCATAAACCGACATACGCTATCCTCTGACCTTCAGTCAACAGCTCTTTCGTAGCTTGCATCTGACTTAGTGGAGTCATCGCCTTGTCCTCGTTAAACAGGTATTTCGTCCTCATGTGCACTTCTTCCGATTCTTCATCTTCGTCAAGTCGTAATCGCGTATAATCCGATTCGTCTTGAGAACCTTTTGTACGCCATGAATCTGACGCTGACGTATCGGCCTCAGTCTCGAGATGTTGACCCGTAGCGTTTGATGGTCCGGCGGCGCCGGACGTCGATCCAGATGGTCGGTAGTGGTATAGTTCTTGATCCTCTTCGTCTAGGTCAATAGCGTCTTTATCGGACCGCACGACCGGCATATCTGTCGACATCAGCGACCAAATCGACAATGATATGCAGTGAGCAGCACGTCAGACCCACCCTGCCATCCGTCATCGTCGTCAAAATCGGCCCATGATTGCGTCTGTGCCGGCGTAGACACCGTCCGTCGTGGTGCCGGCAACATCGTCGCTATGTCTCACGCATGCGAAATTGTAGCGGGACGAGGTGAGGTCTCGCCCAGGTGCTAGCACTGGTAGCACAGACAAAGGTGGTGTGGAGAAGCAAAGACGGACAGGCAGTGATGAATGTTGGCCAAGAAGTAAACGGTCGATAATCACGTCCGGCTTAGCGTCACTGTTCCAGGCGCGTGGCTCTTCATCAAGTGGCGTGAATGATTTCAGCCCATCACGGTCTGATTACAAAAGGGGCTGTATGCATATGAATGAGGTGACTGGGGACTGTTGCTATATTGACAATGCTGCTCTTCTCCTATACCTTGGCTACTTTACAATTGGGATTATCCATGAGAGAACCAAAATCCAGGTGTCGAGACTTAGACTCCACCGTTCAGCTTGACTTCAGTCAGACTGGGTCGATCCACCAGTTGCGCTCCTAGCTGAATGATCGGGTGCCCGTTCTCAGCTTCACAGGTCTTGGGCGGTTGATTCGGATCGTACTCCAGAACGAGCATTCCGGCCGACACCAGAAAGTCGAAAATGCGACCCGACTTGTTGACGTCGATTTTCATCATTTTACTAAAGCCACTTGTCAGCTGATCCCTTTACACGTGGGAGACGTTGGACATACCGGGCGTCGCGACGTTTGAGCAGTCCCTTGCGACGCTCGTTCTCCCTGATATACAGTTCCTTCATCATGAGATAAGGTCTCGGCAAGACGCGTAGAGAAGAGCAGAGTTGCTGCTCGTCGGTGGACAAGAGATCGAGGGAGGCCGCGTTGGCAAGATTGAGTGGGGTAGCTAGCGACTCATCAGCCCCAGCACGAGCACAAAAGTACGGGCCAGCTTACGAGGTTTGCGTCCACCATGCCCGGGTAGACGTGGAGTAGGCTCGCGACTGTCGCCGCCATGTTTGGGCGGTGGCGTGCTGACTGCACCGTTGAGGAATCGATGTTGACCGGCATTCACCCTGGCACCTGTTGGCAGAACGTCTGTTCGAGCCGGCAAGGGACGGAAACCAGCCTGAAGTCTCGTCAGCTCTGTGGTACGCCATCATGTCCGCCACAGCACCTACCCTTGCCGCTTTCGCGAGATCATACGCCTCTGCCTCAATGCCAGTGGTGACCCCCATACGGCGATACTCTTGCAGTTCCGCTATGCGTTTGCGGAGTTGATGCTCGTCTACCCTTGTCAGCTCCGAAGCCTCCGCTGTCATGAAATGTCCTGGCAGGAGTCGACTTACATATGAGACCTTCTATGAGAGTCTCGTAATCCAATGGTGTTTGAAGCTTCGCAAACACCTTGTATCGGTGCGCTAGCTCCCGCTCGTCCTTTTGTCTTTTCCGATCGTTTGCTTGGATCTAGCTTGGCTCAGCGAGGCACTCACATGGTCCATGGACAAGCTTCACTCACCTTCTTGTATTCTGTGAGGCCACGATCGAATATGAGGTCTTTGGCGTCCTCCCGCTTGTCGAGCTTCGAGAAATAGATGTCCAGCAACGCCAGCTTGACTTCCAATTCGTCCTCGTCCTCGATCTCTACCATTGGTTCGGCGGGCGTATCATCCGCCTTGGCCTTTTGCTTGCCCTTCCGCTTCTTCTCCGTGGTCGCCGAGCCATTGGCATCGACTACAGGTTTCATATCCTCGTCTCCATCCACACCTTCCTCCTTTTTGACGGTCACATCTCCATCCTCGTCTCCGCCGTTCTCCTGGTCGCCATCGTCTTCCTCGTCCTCGTCCTCGGCAGATTTGACCAATGTGACTTTGGCTTCGGGTTGTTGGTCACCGCCGTACTTGAAAACCAGTCCGAACTCCATATCCTTGACCGGCATCTCGGCGTCGTTCTCTACCTCATGCTCGAACTCCAGACGTCCCGGCATGAAGCCGGCGACTTCGTGGTTCGTTGGTGCAGAAACGAGGGGAGCGGTGGCGACGGGTGGAAGCGCTGCACAATCAGCTACTTGCCGTTTAGAACCCCGTCCACACTCACCGTGGGGTTTCCGAAGTTCCTCTATGCGTGCTCTCTTTTCCTCCTGGAATTCTTCGTAATTGACCTTGATGTCCATGTCCATGGGCTGGACAGATCAGCGACGCACCTGTACATTACGAAGGACATACCGGCATAAATTCTCTCCGCTGCTTCTTGCGAGGTGGCTCCGCTTCGGATTCAACGCTGTCCGTAGTCTTCTCCAAGTCCTCCCCATCTGGTCCGACAGCGAGGTAGACGTCATGATAGTGTCGCTCGCAATCCTCCTTGGTTCTCGTTCCAATGTGTGCCGCAGCCTCGGCCCAGTTGCCCAGTCCGTCCTTCATCAACCCAGAAATCAGGAGGAGCTCCTCGTCGGCTCCCCAGTCGGGTGTGAAGATAGGATAGCTGTGTTGTTCCTACCGTGTGAGTAGTCCATCGATTGCTTGAGACCTTGCCACACTCACAACCACCTTGTACGGGTGCCACGCCTTGTGCTTCTGCAGCTCCTTGCCCTCCAGAAAACAAGGGACACACAGGTCGATTTCCTCGCACTCCTTGTGGGCGCACTTTATCCGAACTGAATGGGTGATGTCGACATGACCTGAGGATCATGTCAGTCCAATGGCACTACCAACACCGCATAGAGAACAGCAGGCTCACAGGTATCGCAGGTGTACTTGATACCTGGCTCGGTAGCTATACATCATTAGTAGTTGCTATAGCATAGTGCCCAAAATCACTGACCGCCCTTGTCGTCGGGACGTGATGGGTCGGCCGCCCTCACCCGACGTTGCGTGAGCGTCATATCCGACTATCTGTGGCGGTCCGAGCGCATTGGACTACCGCCAAACGCTAGGACACTCGAAGGAGGTATGTCGACCAGCGACAAACGATGAGAAGATCCGCTATGTATGCAGTGGGTCGTCTGAGGGAGTCGAAAGTGAAGTAAGAAGCGGTAGCCGGGTCGACTGCTCTCCTTGGTGTTCCTCTGTGATATCGGTGACGAAAGCCGAACGAACGATATTTCTGAACTGTGCGAGACGGTTATGATTCCGGAGACCCGGTATCGCGTGAATCAACAATGGTGGCGACCGGGTAAAATCACGCGTCAAGCGGGGCGGTTCGGCGACGCAATTGGTATCACCAGATAGCCAGCAGTCGTCGGATTCCGTTCCGCGAGCTTGAGGGGGTCTTGAATGTAATAGATCGAGGTGTTACGAGTAGGTAAAGGTCAGAGTGTTCACTTTTGGTGCGGGGGAGTTGCGACAAGGGCTGTGTAGATGAAGAGTGCGTAAGGGACCACGAGGGGATTCAGGGGTAATTCGGCGTAATCACCTATTTCGGTATCGCCGAAGACTGTGGCACTTCTCTTATCAGCAGATCCCCGCGCTCGCATCAGGAATCAGATTCACCGTGACACAAATGTAGGTAGGCATTGCTCTGCACACGACTCCACGACATGGCGCCCGAGACATCATCGGCAGCTCGACTCAAGCTGTATCGCCCCTACTTCACACCGGGCGAGGTCGAGCGTCTATCGGCCAAGCAACGAGGAAAATTGAGCGTGTCGAGGGAAGAGAAAGGGAGGCAACAAGCTTGCACCTTCATCGATGCCGTTGGGACAAGATGCGGATTGTGCGTTTGAGTCGAGGTACTGAGAGGTACTGTCTGCTGACACGGCGCAGCCCAAGGAGGACGATAGCGACAGCTCAAACGCTATACATGCGATTTCATCTGTTCTTCCCATACCGCGATTTCAATTATGTTGTATGTCTCGTCCCGCTGCAGTCTCCCACCTTGTACTCATCGATTCCAGGAAGTTTGCCTTTCTGTCCTCTACGTCTCATCAAAGCTGCACGACACGCTCAAGAAACCCCGGGATATCATCCTGCAATCATACGTATTGCGCTACCCAAATCTCGTCAAGAAGGGCACCATTGACCCGTCCGCCCTGGACCCGCGAATGCTGGAAGACGAGCGGACAAGGGTCTTGACCGTGGAGAGGCTCGTCCTCGAGACGATCTGCTTCAAGTTTGGGGTAGAGACCGGTTTGGGCATGGTGCTCAAGATCGGTCGCGCCTTAGGTTGTGAGTGTTTAGATGATGGCTTTAGGGTATGAGCTAACTTGGCAGTGGATAAACCCATGTGTCAGGCTGCCTGGAGAGTCGTTGTGGACTGGTGCGTTGATCACGCTGAAATCGAAACACAGCTAACTGAACGAAGCTATCGCACGCAAGCTCCACTTTCCTTCCCTCCGCACCTCATCGCTCTCGCGTCCATCTACACTGCATCTCTGCTTGCCCTTGAGTCGACGGATCCCACCAATGCCGAGAAGGTGTCAAGCAAAAGCAATGCGGGTCGACATCGTGAAGTGATTTCGCAGCTCAGCACAAACGGGACGTGGGAAGAGGATTATTCGGCGACTGCCGAGCAAGTCGACGGTGGGTCGATCGTTATCCGTTTCGGTCGTTTTCACTGTGAATCTGACCCTGCAGAAACCACACACTACCTGCTTGACCTCTACATCGACGCCACTTCATCACAGCCTGGTCAGCCAGTCGACCCCTCACCCATCTCACCGGCCGAACGGCCCGCTCCGCCCGGCACACAGCAGCCAGCAGCCAATATCGCCTTCTCTCTTCCCGTTTTCTGGCACGCCCAGACTCTGACTGAGCTCAAAATCTACCTCCGGACCAAGAGACCCGGCAAGACTGATGTCTCTACTTGGTCCGACATGCGGGAAGACGTGTCGGACGACGAGAGCGTAGCCGAGGGAATTGGGCAAAATGAAGGGACCGTCCGATTCTTGTGGGACAAACAGGACGTTGTAGCATAATGCATGCACTATTCCCTCCTCGTCGGCCCTTTACGTATCTGGCAGACAGCATGCATGCAATCTGAATCATGGCCGAGGCCATGTAGAGCCGGCGCACACCTACCGACTACTGATTGACGCGCCACGAATTTTGCCGAGTGAACCTGAAAATTCGGGTTGCTGATCCTTGTCTATCGTTCGCTTTCATTCTTCTTCACTTCGCAACCGGCTGGCAACAAATCTCACCCCTTCCAAACATCTCCCCGGCGGAACTGCTGTACTGGGAACTTCCTCGAGCAGACTTCATTGTGCAACATGACAGCCCTATCGCTCATCGCCAGCTCATCTCGATCCACCCTCCCCTTCCTCCCCCGTACCCCGACCTACCTCAACACTCACATCGCCCGCACGGCACTCACAAGCCGCATACTCGCATTTGCATCACAGACCGCTCCGTGGTACCTCTCCATCCCCGGTCTGGCCTCTTTACTGGAACTCCTACCGCCTATCGTTCTGGCTGTCCCGAAACATAAAGTGACGCATTCAAGGAAGAGCATGAGAAGCGCCAACAAGGGTCTGAAGAACAAGTCGAGTGAGCCTAGTCGTCACTCCAAACCAATCAATTCAGAAGACGACAGAAGGCTTACTGTCAGACTTCTCGCAATGCGAAGCCTGCGGAGGTGTGAAGCTCGCACACAACATTTGCCCTTCTTGCTACTCCCAGATCTCTCGCAAGTAAGTTCACCCCTCCCCACTTGACTATTTGAGTCAGCGAGAAGCTGACAGGATCAGGTGGAAGAGCGATGCTCGCAATACAAGCGGACAGCCGGAGGCCTTAACGCCATCTTCGTGAAGCTCTCGCTCGAAGGGAGGGATCGATCACGACGGTTTGCACCAGACTTGACGTGGATTGGACGAGGGCATTGTCTCACTGGCTAGAGGAGGTCGTGTAGAGAAAAGATGACAACATGAGAGGTGCATGTACAAGCACACATATCACCAGGCAATATCGGAAAGAAAGAAGACGCCTCGCACGGAGTCGCATGGCCGGGCGAGACATCCATGCCTCACGCTCCCTTGCTAGTCTTATCCCAGGCGTCATGCCTAATGGGAACGGCACGCGGACAAGGCACTGCACCCTCGTTCTGCCTGGACGTCCACCCCAAAAGCCTGTTCATGAGCCACTCGGAAACCCCTTCTCCTGGCAGTGGCCTGATCGTTTCGACCTCGTGTGAAGCAATGAGACCGGTGTAAGGAGAGAAGGTGTACAGCGAGGAGGTCCGCCAAATCGCCTCCTGTCAGACCTGTCAGCACCGCTAAACCCGCTAGCATCTAGGTCTGGAGACACTGACCTTGTGAGGGCCGAGTCTTGGAGTACCGTAAACAGAAAGGAGGACGCGGATCTGTTTCTGACGATGTGTCGGGACGTGTTTGCGAGAAAGGAAAAGCGAAGGCAGGGTGGTCTGCGTTGGAGAAGGGGGTGGGACGGAGAAGGTCATGCGGTCCATACTGGTGTGAAGATCCGTGTGAAAGGCTATGCTATCAGTACAGCCCTGGCCTTGGTCGCAGCAAATCTCACCTTGCATGCCATTCCTTGCTACCGAGAACACCATAGAGTAAGCCGGTAACGAAGAGACCTGTCTGCTTCAGTGATGGTCCGTAAACGAGATTGGGCTGACCCACTCTGAGCGGCAACGGGGCGGGCAGCTTGAGGACGACGTTCGAGCTGAACACTTCGGGCGGAAAGAGGTTGGAGGAAGATTGACCCGAATGGAGGAGGAGCGGTAGCGTCTCGCGGAGATGCAGCATGCCTTGACCTGCAGTCGTCAGCATCGTCGGCCCGAGTAAGCGACGAGAAGACATCCGCGCTCACCGACACGCATTTCCCACTCGGCATCATCCACTTCGTCCTCGCTATTCCTTCTGGGCTCTAGAGCCTTCCCCTTCCCCTTATCCTTGTACGCTTGAGATCTCGACGGCAAAAGAGGCGGGATTGAGAATCGTTGGGAGCGGCTTGATTCGGCCATGTTGGCGGGTATGTGAAGACAGCGACATTGAGGCTGCCGCGGTATGCGCACAACGCGCGCTGCTCGGATGGACGATTGCAAGGGTCTGCTCATGATCTCTGTTGGATGGGAAGACGATGAGGTGAATCCGCGAGCGAGATAGGGAGAGGAAACAACTTGAAATTGAGCGGAGCTGAAAGCGGGGAATCAAAAATGCCCATGGGGAAGTAGCCGGCTTGCATCGCCTATGTGTTAACTATCCGTAGAAACAGCCAGTTGTTCTGCACATGCTCCGATGAGAACTATGAAGCAAGGGGAGGTTCTAGAATATATCGTGGGTGTGAAGGTGCTTGGTCACCCGATGGACCAGGCAGGGCGAGGGAAGCCTTCTAATCACCCCGATGGAGGATCGACTCGATCTGCGCGAGCTGCTGCTCGACACTCCGTCTCAGTTCACGCTCCGTCTTCAACTCCTCCCGCAGTAGACCAATCATCACCTCTCGCTCTGCCGAAGCCGTCTGGTTGGCTTTCAGAAGCTCCGCAGATCGCTTGGCGGATTCTTCGCTGTCTTCCGCGTCGGATCGAGCTTGCTCGAGCTCCGCTTCGATCGTCCGACGCTTTTCGGATTCGCGGTCCAGTTGCACGAGAAGCGATTCGTTCACGGCTTTGATCTTCGACATATCGCCATCGACCTTGTTATTGGCGCGGGTGATCGCTCGGTTCCTCTCCGCCTCCATCGTCTTCTTGAGCTGCGCGATGATCGGATGGATTTCGTCAACTTTGGCGCGCAGCGATTCCAAGCCTTTGCTCATCCCGTCGATCCTCGGTTCTCCATTCCCTTCACCCATCTCATCCTCTCGCTCGTCATGGCTCCCCTCCTCGTCTGTGGCATCGAGCTCTTCCTCGCTATCGTCCTGCTCGCTGTCCTCGAAATCACGGACCTTAAACAGGTCAAAGCTGTCGCCCTCGCAAAAATTCTTGCTCGCATACTTGTCGCGAATCAGCTCGCTAATCGTCTCGCGATGGTGGCGCGGAGCTGTAGCCGCATGAATCTTTTGCTGCGCCGTGTCATGCTGACTATCCTCTTTTGTCGTCGCCTGGGAGGACCGCGGCGATTGGCGTAGAGATTCAGTCGGCACGTGTGTCCAGTCTGAGTCGTCCGAATTATCGGCGTTCCAGTTGTTCAGTCGCGGTCGCTTCGAGCTTTCCATCGCCGTTTCTTCGTGCAGGCGGACACTTGGTGGCTTGACCGTGACGCGACAAGGACCGAGCATCGAGTTTCGCACGCGCCGGTCAACGATGTCGCGGTCGTCTTTGGTAAGGATATGTGAGGATAGTGTCCCGTCGTCTGCGATGTACCGCACCAAGTTGGCAGGTGTAGGACGCTTGCCGGCCTTCGTGCTCTCTTTAGCCTTTCGCCACGTCAAGCATGGCGGTTGGTAGATTGGACCCAAGGGCGATCCCCATTCGATGCCGATCGGACAGTAATCAATCTCGTGGGCGAGGAATTCGCAGGCCTTAGCCTCAGAGCGACACAAGTCGCAAGATATATCTCTATGGCTGTCAAAGTGTTAGGTCAGAGCTGCTCATAGCACCGGGTATGGGATGGACTCACAACAAACGCCTTTCAAAGCCGATCCACAAAGATTGAAAATTGAAGAGGCGCATCGCAAGATCCGGGTCCAAGCTCTCCTTTGCGGGAAGCCCTGCCACCTCTGCCGCGATCAACATGTTGTGACGGGTCCCCTGTCTTGCTTGAGAAGGTTGTAGAGGGTGTCAAGAGATGATGATGCAGGTTTGGTCTTCCGTGTCAAACCCCAATCCTGTGTGTCTGTGTGCCTCATGAGATTTGTCGAAAAGTGCGACACTGATCCTGACCAAGCCAGACTCGTCACCATATTGGGCTGCCCACTCGACTTTGTTGTGGTGAGCGAGCAACGTGTACGATGAGGCAAGAGTGAAGCTCAATCCTAATGAGATGAGGTTGAGCGAAAGTGAGCCAAGTCTGCGGAATGGTAATGAGAGAAGTGCCAAAAGTCAGAGCGGGACTGAAAGCGGGGCAAAGTTGCCCACGGGGAATACCTCGAGTGGTCTTGATCGGACGTACAATTGTTTTTATAATCTGCAAGTACAATACAATAGCTCAATACCAGCATGCCCCGGCGGATCGGTCCCCTTCCTTCCCTGTAGAATCACCTAGGGCAACGCCGTTGGGAAGAGAGCCTCAGGCATCGCCCCCGCCCAATTGCGAAACCTTTCAATCTCATTCTGCAACGCCGCAATCCTCGCATCCTTTTCTGCCAGAGCTTCCCGTAGACCTTTGATGGTGGCTTTGAGTTCGGAGACCTTCTCCTCTTGCCCTTCCACCGCTTCCCGCTCCGATCTCTCCACGATCCTGCGTGTTTCCTGCTCGACGTATATCGCAAGTGCAGCAATCTCGTCTTTGCCATCTTCCGAACTATCCCATTCGTAGGCGGACTGTGCGTCGATGCGGTCAGCTGGGTCGTGATCGCCGAGAGCGCCGTCTACCGAGCTAACGTTGCCATGCGGGCTGTTCGTAGCGTCGTTGTCGAGCTCCATCCTTTTGGTGCCGACATCTTGTTGTCCGATGCCATACCGAGGTGACGCCTCGACGTGACCGATCGCCGCACTTGGGCCAGCGACAGGCAGCGGGGGGATCCGAGCGGTTGGCGCTGGAGTCTTATTGGGGACTCGACCGAGGACGGACATTGTTGACCTATTCTCGTCCCGCAGACCAGAGCCGGACCGGTCCAAGGGGGTGTAGCAAAGTCGTGGTCGCTTTGCGGGACTTTGGGATGACCCTCCACGGTTCGACTGCGGTATGGGTTTCGGACACGGGCCACGAGACCCTTCCAGTTCGCGTGCTTTGACGATTTTGACTTGTAGGCGGTTGAGTTTCTTGTGCGGTAGCGTGCCGTTTTCCCCTATGTGAAGGACTCGACTCTTAGACGGTATATGCTTTCCTTCTTTGACGAGAGGGTTGGCCGTTTGCCAACTGAGGCATGCTGGCTGATAAAGCGACCCATAGGGAGAATTCCACTCGGCACCGACGGGACACCATCGGATCTTGTCGATCGGAAGCTCGCACGCAGAACTCTCCGTCTTGCACAGATCACAGTCTATGTTCTCATGTCTGTCGAAGCGAAGAGTCAGCACGTTGAAACAGTCGGGTGTTGTAGCCCACTCACGTAGCTATCTCAATGGACACACCGTTCTCAAGTGAGACGGCATATGTGGAGAAGCCGAAAAATCGCTTGAGCTGCTCGGCGGTCAAAGTTTGGCCGACGGCGAACGACTGCACCTCAGGTGGGACGTCAGCCTCGGGACTGGATCGTGTTTCGGGTGAACTGAACCTCGCGTCGCTCGATGTACGATCGATTCAGTAGCTGGATTGTGGATGAAATCGAGGCAAATCAGTGATTTCTTCTTGAAAGGGCCGTGCCCGTCGGACACGTCGAGAGAAGGCGAGGTGAAGCCCTGACACACACACAAACACAGACACACACACACACACAATCAGGGACTGTTTGGCCACGCGAGACCATGGCAAATCAGATCAGGCCTCTCTGGTGTCGTGCATGCTCATGAAGCCGCATGCTCGGCCGCTGTGACTGCCTCTTCGAACCACCTTCGCAGCGATACCGTGTCTTCTTGTCCGACACTGATCCTCACCAGCCCCGAATCTACGCCATACTGGGCAGCCCAATCAAGTTCGTTATAGTGGGCGAGTAGTGTATACGGAGAAGCGAGAGTGAAGCTCGTCCCTAACGATGGTCCTTTTGCACATTGGATGGTGTCGAAGAAGGCCTTTGACGCGGCCAGGGACGTGAATGTGACCGAGAAGAGACCTCCGAACCCTCCTTTACCCAGAGTCGGGGTTCTTTGAGCCTGAGCATAGATCTCCGGCGTCACATAGCGAGGGTAGTAAACCTTCTTGATGGCCTTGCCGGCCGAGGGCGTCGTCGTGTCTTCTAGCGAGCGAGAGTGGAGGTACTCAGTGATGTCGAAGGCGTTGTCGTTGACTTGCTTGATTCGGCCACGGAAATCGCGCGAATTGCGCTCCATGTAGACAACGTCTTCGGGGTAGTAGAGATCCTCGAAATCAGTCGTCAAGACAGATTTGAGCTGTTCATAGAAAGTCGAGTTGGGGTTGAGCACCAAGCTGAAGTATCGAATCAGCTGATGTCCGCAGCGCCGATGTCACGATTACTCACCTGCCGCCCATGACGTTCGACTCTCCACTGAAGATTTTGGTCAGACTGCTAACGACGATATCGGCATATGTCATGACCTCGACATTGATAAAGTTGCCGATCGTCTCGTCGACAACAACGATGAAGCCGTGCCTGTCCGCTAATTCTCTGATCTTGACCAGATCTGGCGATCGAAGCAGAGGGTTGCCTGGGAACTCGCAGAATAAGGCCAGGATTTTGCCCTCGTCCGGCTTGCGAGATTCGAGTAGCTCCGACAACGGTCCTATGTTCTCAGATCCGCCCTGCCCCAGCAAGATTCCGCCTGGTCCCCATTTCTCCAAGATCTTCAATGTGTCGATATAAGGGAAGCTGGGCAGTGCATCAGCGAACATAGACGTCGCGCAGAGACGAATTGCTTACCCGTAAGAGATGCTCTTGCCCTCCTTTTCCCCTGTATTACGCCTGACCTTCCGGGCGATGTTGTGCGCATGCCAGATCGCACTCATTCCCCCAGGATATAGATACACGTCGTCTGGGGTGACAGCCTTCTTGCCTGATCCTTCTACGACACCTCTAGCGACATCGTCCACTTTGCCGAAATCCTCATCGCTCGGCAATAGACCACCCGCGATTCTCCGCTTCAATGCCTGCTTGGCGAGAGGGGCGTTGAACAAAGGCAAATTGCGCCCATATCTCTCCTCGAGATACGTCGTCAGATCTGTGGACAGATCATCGCCGTCGATCTGTGCCATCGGGTCAGCGCTAGGCTGAGCTGGGGTAGGTGGCATCGAGATTGACCGGGTCGAAGGAATAGACGCTTGTCGCTTGGCGTAATGCCGGTTCTTCGAGTAATGGTTGTTCTTCTGTGGTGCGGCTTCGAGCGGTGTAGGTGGAGCTGATGGCTGCACTCCTGGAGGATGCTCGCCCATGAAGTTGAGAGCCCGCTCTGCCAGCCTAGATGATACACCATCTCCGGTATGTTGCCAGAACGATTTGGCGAATGACCAATGTTCCTTCGGGAACAGCAGGATTTGCAGCTCAATCACCTCGACAGAAGCACTGCTGAAGCTTGTCTTGGACGATGTCGGCTCGCTCGGTGACTGTACATTGGAGATGGATGGGCAGATGACGAACTCGACGATACGCGAGGCGATGGTAGGGGATTGACTAGCGAGGAAGTCGCGTGCCTCCGCGGCGACACGGGGTGAGGGGAAAAGCATGCTAAGCTCCGTTTCCGGTCGTCCAAACTTGTTCAAACATAGCGTGGCGAGCTCCACGAGTCAGTCTCCCTACCTGGCCCGAGCTAGCTGGATACAGGACTTACCTTCTGGATACTGCGGTGAACAAAGAAACGGGGGTATCCGGTTTCCATCTTTTCCACGACTCGTTTGTCACCCTCTTCGTATCCCACGTTATCCTCCCATGTCGGTAACGACACCGAGACAGCATGCGCCGTCATCGGTGGCACGGAGGACCCCAGCGGGATGATCGGACGGCTCACAGCTGCGGCCATCTTGATATGAAGTAATGTACAATATGATCAATGGTGAGATTCATGAGTCGATTGACAGCAATCCAGTTTTCCTGAATGGTTTCTGTGCCTGACCGGCCCAATGATATCTTTCGATCCGCGGCCCATCTATGGTAAGTTACGTGATGCATTGTGGATCAGGTCGTGTGACTATACATGCTACTGTCTGACTCGACGGTGATGGCGCATCAACCATGCTTATTCCAAGACTCGCTAGTACCAGTGCGGAGCATCGTTGTTGTCGTTCAATTCCTGCGCGCCAGTGTAGGTGGACGCTCGGCGTTTAGCCTGCATCATAAGCGACGGGCTACCTCGAACACGCATCCAACATACCTTTGCCTTGCGTACCAGCCTCTTCACATGGTTGCTCGGAGACCCCTCGTGTGCCCGTGCTCCAAGCATGTTTTGGGCAGAAGCAAGTGGTGCAGAGTGTATCAGATTGCCTACGAGCGGTAGATCGCTAATGTGAGGTAGAGCATGTCCGCTGTTCGGTAGTCGCAGTTGTTCCGATGCCAATATTCCGCCACCCTCGGAGGCTTTGCCGTGTGGATGAGGTCCTGCGATGTCGGCCAGGTCAAGCACTGCCCCGTCCGCTCCGCCGGTCGGACCGTCGAGATTCAGCGGTAGGTCGCGCCTGAGGTCGAGATCTGGGATTGGTAAATTCGAAATGATGTTGTCGATGCCGAGCGGAGAAGGGTCGACATGCTTGTCCGGCAGGGCTTTGGCCATGGTCACTGGATCGTTGCCGAGAATAGCGGAAAGCGGATTGAGAATGCCAGCTTCGGCTGCTCGTTCCTGTGTCCGGTGTAAGCTGTCACCTTCGCTGTGGTGTGACGTGACGCACCGAGATGATTGGCAATGCCGCGGCCAGACGAAGGGCGAGAATGAGGGCGGTGATGGTATACATCCCTGTGTGCTTGATCTGAATTACGTCGATGAGGTCGTGGACTGGTAAAGTGTTGAAGGAGTTTGATAGCTGAAGACGGTGTATCGATCGGTCACCCTATTTGTACGTCGCTGTTGAGCAATGTCAACATCCTGTAGGTTATCCAGTGCGAGCGTCAAGGTGTCTCGCTCAACGCTCAATCCGAGACATGTCAGTCTCAGATCCGGAAAATAAGCTTGTGCCACCTGATTGACCTAGATCGATCATGCATGTCTCGTAGCGGTCGTCACGTCGTAGAAGTATTGGCATTACAAGTCCTCATCAGAGTCCGCTAGTCATATCAGCTGACGCGTCTAACTCGACGACGTGTCACTCACCGCCGACGTTGGCAAGGAAATTGGCGAAGTCTTCCTCCTTCTTCCGGTCGACATCCACGTCCAGCTCCATACCGCCAGCGGTCCGGGCGGCCTGCTTCTCTCTCGCGTCCCTCGCTCGCTTTTTCTCCTTGCGCATTTGCTTTGCAGAAAGCCTAGGAGGCGGGACGTATTCGACCGGTTCTTGATGCTCGACGTCCATGCCCATCATACCGTACATGAGCTCCCCTTCGGTCTTCTCTTTGGCAGCTTGGCGTTTCTTCGCCTTTTTTGCTTGCTGCTTGAGTTTCTGCCGATCGATGACTCCCGCAGGTAGGACCGCAAGTTCCTCTTTGGTGAACATGTGATTGACGGAGACTCCTGGGGGGCGATTCACAGAGTATGCGGACGATGTGGAAACTGCCGGCGCGGAAGAGTTGGCGGGTACGGGTGGTGTAGGCCTGATAGCATCGTCGTCGTCTTCGTCATCGGACTCAGACATATCGGAGTCATCCATGCTGAATCTCGTCGATCTGGTGACTGGTACAGCGGATCCACTAGTTGCTTGACCAGCGTTTGCGCTAATGATTCAGCTCTGCGAACATATCGAGGAGAGGTGGAGCAAGCTGACTCTTGATCCAAAGCTGCCTCCTCAGCGATCTCCTCGGCTTCCCATGCAGGGCGATCCTCATCAGCTTCCTCTCCCTCGAAAGCCGCCTCATCGTTCAAAGTGTCGAATAAGCCATCTATTGTGAACGCCTCGCTGAGCGTGTTGAGGATTCTCGCATCGCCGACCTCGTTGCTCATCTCGACATCATCGCTCGGGACTGAGACTGTTGCGGAATTGACAGCAGGTGCACGATCGGGCATGGAAGACGAGTGAATCGC
Source organism: Tremellales sp. FJII-L8-SW-PAB2 (assembly GCA_022813505.1). Classification (NCBI taxonomy): domain Eukaryota; kingdom Fungi; phylum Basidiomycota; class Tremellomycetes; order Tremellales; species Tremellales sp. FJII-L8-SW-PAB2. The sequence continues at coordinate 97,961 of JAKLMH010000012.1, read as the reverse complement.
CGGGGGAATGGTGAAGTATGGGATCTTGCCCGTGTTCCAGTCCCGCAGGATGGAAACGGCTGATCCTTCTAGATCTGGCACTCCTCCCTGTGAATACAGATGAGCTTCTTGATCTCCGGCTCTAGTGTCTCGACACACCTTGCCCAGCCGCCCTCGAGTGAGAGCGATCTTGATGAGAAAGTCCCTCACATCCTCGTAAGGGGGTATGTTGTATAGTCTCTGCAAGAGAGGCGAATCGACTTTCGACAAGATGACCTCGACTGTGCCGTCAGCGTTGGGGCCGATCAAGCCATTGACTTGACTCACCCGGTGAGATAGGATCGTCAACGAGCTCCGCTTTGATACAATTCCTTAGCATGATCTCCGCCTGTTTCCGCCTTCCTTCTTCTCCATCGGCTTCCCGGCTTACATCCTCCAGCACGACTCCAGGACAATCGACGATCTTGACTCCCTTGTCCAGTACTACCTCTTGCACCACCCTTGTCTTGCCTGGCATGGCGGCCACTGCGCAAGCCCTACTGCGCTTCAAAGAGTTGATCAGGGACGACTTTCCGACATTCGGATATCCGACCACGCCGACCGTGAGGGATGAGTGGGGAGTCGAGAGGGCGTATTGCTTGAGAAGGTGTAGCAGAGCGGGTGCACCCAGCGAAGACGATGTCGTCGGGATAGCAGGTGCGGCAGGAGCCGACTGTCCAATGGTCGTGGACGCTGGCTGAGCAATGGGGACATTGCTTTGCGAGAGGTTGTGACGTTGACTTTGGGTCGACGACTTGAACGGCATGACCGGGAATGAATGGCGAAGATGCTTCATCCATGCCTCCAGGTTCGCTCTTGGTACCAGGTCTGCACAATCAGCTTTGGAGACAGAAACACCTTCTCGAGCGTTTGATGCTCACCGATCTTGTTCATGACTGCCAATAGCTTCTTGCCCTCTATATCGCGCTTCCTGACTTCTTCTTCCACCCACCTACTCCGTGTCCCCTCGGGATCTCGAGCATCGAGTACCTGAATAATCACATCACTTCGCTCGATGACCTTCCTCAACTCCCGCATGAATGCCTTCGACGACGAATCTCGAGTCAAACCCGAATCGATCGCGTTGTGAAACGTGATCCCGGATGACGGCCCTGCTTCAGGAGGCTGCTGCATCGCAGCGACTGCCGCTAGTGATGTTGCCGTGGGTTTGGCGGCACCCTCAACGGGCTGTCCCCGAGTCAGCTCATATCCTGAGGACTGCTGGCAGTAGTCACCCACCTTCGACTTGCCGTACGGCATAGCCTGTCTGCCGGCATTCTTGGCAGATTGGAACTTGGGCACTCCAAAGTCTTTCTTTTCTGCGCATCTTCAGCTCCGTGGTATACATAGGCATTGGAGTGCTTTTGTAACTGTCGAGGCGACTCACTCTGTGCTGAAGGCAACGAGTACACCTTGTTCTTAGCGCCCTTCCCATGGCTCTGCTTGTCTGCTGCGTCAGTACAGCTGAGGAGAAGGCTCTCGAGAGAGACACTTTATAACTCACTGGCTTTCGGCATGGCTTCTTCGCTGTCGTCAACGATACTCTAACACTCTAGAAGAGCAGAAAGCTGATCAACACAGAGAACGCCTTGATCAAGATTTTTGGTGACGATGGTGGAGGTGGGAATTTAGCAGTTTACCCGAGATAAGAAGTCAGGTGACGGATCCGAAAGAATCTTCGTGCAAACGACCATATCTTCGCATCGTCTACTCACCTCACACAAATCTCACACCGCAAACGGCATGTCTGCTCTATTCCGAGTCGGTAGAAGCTCAGGAGCCTCAGCACTGGGGGCTCGACGAGGGTTCCACTCAACACGTATAGTTCGTGAGCACTTCCTCGATGCTAATGCCGAGGTAAGTTGGGCTCTGGTGATGGTCTGCAAAGCTGATTCCGCTAGGGGTTCAAGAAGAGGATCCTGGATGAATCCGCTTCAAAGCCCATCCTTGTCGACTTCTACGCTGCGTAAGTCGACCTCGGGCGGATGGTCTGCTCATTACGGAGTGCTGACCAAGCAGGTGGTGCCAGCCATGCCGGGTGCTTACGCCGTTGTTGAAGACAGTGACTGGGCCAGACTCGGGCTATGATCTGATGACGCTGGACGTGGACGAATACCCAGAGCTAGCAGCCGAGTACAAGGTTCGTCTGCGGGACAGGATATTTCTACAGGGCGCTTACTGATTGATCAGGTGTCTGCGCTACCTACAGTCGTGGCTTTCAAGAACGGCAAAGTCGCCAACAAGTTCGGTGAGTTGACACATCCTAATACATCTCTTTCTAAAGCTGAGCGGAACAGTTGGTTTCAGACCGGAAGCCGAGGTGAAGAAGTTTCTGGGACTGTTGTGAGCGCCCTTTTGACGCCAACGATCTCGAGCTTCGCCTCACTCCGGCTTCACACTCAGGTATGAGGCATGTACTTCATTGAACACAGACAATGTCCTTCATGCATGCTCTAGGATGTCGCATGCGAGTATCGCCCTGTCCCATAAGGCTTTTCGGTGTACGGCGCCTGTGCCTGCGAAGCTGGTCGTCCAGGATCACCTCTACCTGAGCCAGCATATGAAATGTCACTCCTTTGACGCCCTCGCACGGCTTTGTATATACAGTAGAGGATGGAAAGCAAGATGACTGCAGCGAAGGCGACAAAGACTCCCGTGATGACTGGGACGCCTGTCAGCTGAGATGCCTCATAATCACATTGATAGCTGTGGAGTGATACTGACTGGAGCCATACGTCCCCCAAAACTCCTCAAACATCTTGGTCATCTGCTTTTCGGCTTGATTTGCCACCTGCTCGCCTACCTTCTGTGAGGAGCGTCAGCCAGGTCAGCTGAAGAGAGCCAGAGCTGAAGATGAAGTCGGTGGAACGCACGTCTGCAATGCCTCCTGGTGCGTTGCCGGCCGCCGATGCAGCTGTCGCAGCTGCACCTCCGCCAGCTTGCGCGGCAGTAGCAGCAGCTCCACCCCCCGCAGCGGCAGCTTCGGCTCCCGCCCCAGCTCCTGCTTCTGCCACACCACCGACCGCCCCGCCTACGTCAAGTCGCTTTTCGAGGATTTTCAGTACTGGCATTTTTAGATGAGATGGTCGTGAGTACCCTAGAAGCCGAGAACCTCATTTTGTATCTCTGTTGGTATCGCCGTTGTTCACATAGTAAGGGTGACATGACCAAAGGAGAATCAGGGGTGGATAGGCATGTTGTACAAAGGGAAACGGCGCACCACCTTTCTTCGTCCACTGAGGTTTCAATGCTAGGTCCGTGACTGTGACACAATGGTAGGCCGAACGCTACAGCGGTGAGATAGTCATGCGGCCGATGCAGAAGTAGAGCTTCCGCGAGGACGATCCCCCTTGCGATCCCACTGCTGAACTGTAAGAGGTTTCTTGGGGTAGTTTGACAATTGAATTGCAGGCTATCCTCGTGTCGATCACTCGCTGATTATCGGGTTCCTAGATTTCACCAAAAAGACGTCATCCTCACCGATCAACCATCTTCCTCTCGCAAACATCGGTGCCAGGATGTATCGTTTGTCCAGATCTACACCACAGACATCATGTCGGTCGCTATCATACAAGGCGCATCGGGCGGTCTAGGCCGGGGTCTGGCAGCCCACATCCTCCGCAATACCTCCTTGAAAGTCTACGCGCTCACACACCAATCATCCACGACCGATCTTCAGCGTCACCTCGAGGGCGAGGGCAAGGACGCGAAAGATCGATTATCTGTCATCAGCTCAGTCGACCTAACTCAGGAGGACGGACTGGAGAAAGCGGCAAAGACGGTCCAGGATCGAGAGGGAAAAGCGTCGGTTCGGTTGATAGCCTGTCTGGCTGGTATCGTGAGGAACCTCGGAGACCCTATCGTCGTCGAGCTGAAGAGCTGATGGGCACGCAGCTGTACCCCGAGAAATCATTATCAGCATTCGACCCCGCCGACGCACTGAAGGCATTCCAGATCAATTCCATCGGCCACTTGACTACATACAAGCACTTCACACCGCTCGTACCCACACGCAAGGAGTTCAAGGAGATTGCGGATAGCTGGAAAGACGATGATCCAGCCAAGGGTCTCGTCAGCGATCAGGGCAGTCTCTGCTGGAGTCTGAGTGCGAGAGTGGGGAGTATAGCAGACAATGAGAAGGGTGGATGGTACTCGTACCGCTCGTGAGCTGCCCGCCGGCCCGGATGAAGAGCTAGACTGACGAGCAGATCCAAAGCTGCTTTAAACCAGATCGTCCGCACCTTAGACCATGAGGTGGGCTATAGCGTACCCCTTAGCCGCTGAGGACGCGTGTTGATCATGACCATACAGCTGATCAATCGATCCTCATCGGCGGTCGCAGTCGGCTACCACCCAGGAACCGTCCTCACATCCTTCAGCAAACGTATATTAGGCGACAAGGCCAAGCCCGACCTGGACAAAGGCGTTCTAAGTCCCGAACAGGCGATCGAACACATGACGAAAGTGATGGGTCAGGTACAACGCCAGGGTGACACGTATGGAGGCAAGTGCTGGGACTGGCGCGGGGAGCGCGTGCAGTGGTGATCGCGGAAATGATGATGAGCCGCGATGATGCGAGCTGGCTTGATCGCATAGGCTAGATTGGGCTATGACGTGCTATACTACGATTTCCAGGTGCTTGGATGAGACTACCGACCTAGCTTCTCGAACGCGAAGCCCATGTACAGATCTGGTATCATCAGCTTCACTCGCCTTTCACAGTCGTATCATGTGACGTACTGGCTGCTTCCCACTGGTCTTCGTCCATGTTGCTCGCGCCGTCCTGGTTGACAACACCCATCTTGCCGAGCAGAGGCCCGAAATCGCGACTGCTCTGTTCTTCGGCAAGTATCTCGTGGAAAGCCTTCTTGTAAATCAAAGACAGGCCGTACTCGCCAGCTAGTCTGGGCTGCGTCAGCTCCCGGCAAGATCGGTCGGAATGGGATGAGGTCGACTCACGATAGGAAGTTGTCCCAGTCAATAACATACTCCGGGACGTCCTCGACGGCGTCTTGCAGGAAGAAGTGGTAGGCGTGCCCGTATACACCCTTGTGTTGTCGCTCAGTGAAACGGACTGAGTAGCAATTGTTGCCAAATATCGTTTCGCCTTCGGGCAACTCGTTCAAGCGGTTCCTATATCATTAGCAAAGTCAACCTCAAGCATATGACATCAAACTCACAACAGCAGGTCGGAGTCCGGGATCGTCCCAACGAATCTACCACCTGGCCGTAGGTACCGAGTGACATTCTCCAGCATCATCCTGACCTTGGAAGCCGACTCGAATGCGTAATGCATGCAGAATTGCATGGTCACGTTGTCGAAGAAGTTATCACGCGCGGTCTCGGGCGGGATGACGCCTCCGATAGGTTGCTGGCGGGTCAGCACATGTAACAGGAGGACGTTGGAGACATGCTCAAACTCACTCCATAACAATCATGCGCGATGAAGTCCGCTTGAAAACCTGGTTTGAACATTGTAGCATACCGTTCTTGGGCCTGCTCGATCGACTTTGATGCGATATCTGCGGGACCCATAAGCTTTCGCCTCGAAGAGCTTGCCTGTGATGCGGACTCACCTAAACCGACCATACGGCGTATACGCGCCTGCTTCCATTTACCCAGGTCGCCACCTTTGCCACATCCGATGTCTAGTACGTTGGCACCCGGACCGCCAGGTGGACGATGGGCGAATTTCCCTATGAGGACCGACTTGATCCAATTGTTGAATTTACGCAAACCAATGATCGGCGAGAACTCGCGGGCTTCTACGCCGACCTCTTGCCGAGCGTTGTCTAAGTAAGTTAGCCTCTAGCCATCCCGTCCGAGAGATCGCACTCACAGTGATCCGCGACAAGCGCGACGTTGCCCATATATTTGGCATTGTCCACACGTCTCTTTGATGGATCTGGCCCGTTCCGGCCGCCCTGTTCATCCGGATTACGGCCAAACTTGTCTGACGTTTTGCGTTTCTTCGGAGCACTAGGGCCGGGACTATGTTTCGGGAAGTAGGACGCATCGCTCTCTTGTGGACCGTTTGTCCGATGAAGACTTGGAGAAGGGCTTGGTCCAGACCAAGAAGGTGGCGGACGGCGAGGTTTTCTTCTGAGCGGGTTGTTGGATTGTCCGATCACTTTTAGGCTATCGAACTCTTCTTGTGTGATTGGCTGATTTAGCAGGAAAGACGACGAAGTGCGATTATGAGGTTCGTAAGGAATACGAGGAGGGGGCGAAGGTGATCTGGGCGGTGGTAAGCTATTCGAGGGTCGACGCGATGGAGGAGCGGTGGTTCTGCTTCCCGATCTAGGACGAGAGGTGTAATCGGCTGATGCTTGTCGGTGCTGATACAGTGATGGCGATTCGTGAGGGACTGGCGGGGTGTTGAAAGCGAATCCACCGGCACTGGACGACGAGCCAGGGCGGGAGTGAGGGTGTGTCGGGGGTAGAGACTGATAAAACTGGCGAGGAGAAACGGATATCGACGGTGAACGCAGCGGCATCGAGTCGTGCATGCCAGGGTATGGGGATCGGAGTAGTCCAGCATCCAAGCCCGGGAGTGGTGCGTGAGGATATCCGCTAGGCGAGTTCAACGAGTAGGGCGAACGACTCGCTCGGGGATATGCCGATGCCGGCGTGACCGGCGCTAAGAATCCATCATGATCCAGCAGCGAGTAAGGCTTGCTGACGGGGCTATGATGGGATTGCTGCGAGTATGCTGATTGTCCCATGGAAGACTGTGAGCTCGACTGCGACAGGGGCGGAGCGCTCTCGTTTAGGAGGTTGTTGATACGGCCTCGGGGAGGAGGAGGATGGTTGTCGTCGTGCCCGATAGACGAAAGTGAGTCGCGGCCGCTTGATAGTCTTGAATCTGGTCCATCGTCATTCAGCAGTCCTCTCAGTCCGCCAGATACACTACGGTCAAGCGGCACCGGAGCCGGTGAACGGCCGTCATGCTGGAAATGAGGTGGGTAGCCGGACGTGGGTGTACTCCTCGGATCAGTGTGCGGCGTGTCGGCCCAAGGACTCGGATTGCGGATAGATGCGGCGCGTGACGGCACCTCACAGTCTCTGATTGGGTCGTATACCATGGTGTATGAGTCGATGAACAAGGATATGCGAGCCGAATCGACGAGTGTGTCTGTAAGCCGGACGCGGAGATGGAGGTAATGTTTATCGAAAGCGTGGCGATGTGTAGTGGTCCAAAAAGTTTCAAAAAAGGTGGTATGAATTGATACAGCGTCTTATTGTCGTATCGCTGACATTGTACCGCCAGTAGGGTGTGTCTGCGTCGATGGCAGTATGATGAGAGGTAGATGTATAGGTGTTGCGGCTCTGCACTGTAAATGAGGTTTGCAGACGCGTTGGCACTCAAGGTTTTCTTGCTTCGTCGGCGATCGCCGCCAATTCTCTCGCAACTGCTCTACCGGCATCTCTAGCTAGCTATAGTCAACTGCATATCCGTACAGAAGGTAGTGAACGGCAGGATGGTGACGGCTGGTCCATCAAGAGCGCCAGACACATGGCAGCCTACTCGCTATCTCGAGCCAAATAAGCCCGACAATGAGGAAGTTCTAGAGCAAGCCGCCTACCAAGCGGCCGTCACGAAACAAGGAGGAGACAACCGAAACAGGCGCTACAAACCTCGTCGGACAGTCGACTATATGGGTCCAATGACGAAGTGGAGAATAGATACGAAGCTCAAAGCGGTGGACTACATGTCAGCAATACATCCAAATCCTTCGGATCTGATTGGCGTAAGTATGGGTCGCACTGGTCCGTCGGACTGGACAACGTCGAATCAGCTGACGAGGCTAGCTCCTACCACCTCGTGCACATGCTATGAATCCTTCGACATCAATATGTGATCATTTTGTTCATACCTCCATCAACAAAGAGCGATCCCCAACTCGTGTGGTCAAGGTGTGTTGTCCGAATCAGTCGGTAGTGTCGTGCTGATGGTATGATCAGTGGACGCCGGACGCTCGTAGACTTTTGACTGGGAATGACAAGGGCCAATTCACATTATGGAACGGTCAATCTTTCAATTACGAATCGATTACACAGGTTCACGACGACTCGATAAGGCATCTCGCCTATGCGCACAACGGGCAAGGCCTGGTGTCGACAGATAAATCCGGTCAGATCAAGTACTTCACCCCGCACTTGACGAACGTACACGGTTTTCAGGGTCACCGTGAAGCTTGTCATGGAGTAGCTTGGAGCCCGAATGATGAGAAGTTCGTGACAGGTGGTGATGATGGTCTGGTCAAGATCTGGAACTATCGTCAAGCAGCAGAGGAGAAAGCGCTAAGCGGTGCGTGTCAATACTATTCAGCTTGTTCAGCACTGATTCATTGCCAGGTCACGGTTGGGATGTCCGCTGTGTCGATTGGCACCCGACAAAGGGACTCATCGTGAGCGGAAGCAAGGATATGCTTGTCAAATTCTGGGATCCTCGGTCAGGCAAGGAACTCAGCACACTGTCAGTGGATCTCGATTCGTGCTAATTGCCCCCTGACCTCGCAGACATTCGCACAAAGCGACCATCAATGCCTGCAACTGGAGTCCTGACGGGCACCTCGTCGCCACAGCCGGGGGTAATGGTCAGGTGCATCTCTTCGACATCCGTACTTTCCGCGAGCTGGACGTGATGAAGGGCCACACGCAGGAAGTCAATTGTGAGCTTTTCCCTTGACTTGACCTCGCGAGGCTCACGCTGATCCCTTAGGCATCGAATGGCACCCGATACATCACTCGCTGTTCGTCACCGGAGACGCTGCAGGTACCATCAACTATTACTCACTCACCGACCCAAACCCTTCGGAGCCCGTCACGTCCCTCGTTGAGGCTCACGAGGACGCCGTGTTCTCACTCGCGTTCCACCCGCTCGGCCACTTGCTTTGCTCCGGCTCGAAGGACTTTACATCACGGTTCTGGGCCAGAGCAAGACCCGCCGGTGGACAAGAATCGGACAGATGGCATATTGGTGAAGCTCGTGCCTTAGAGATGAAGGCGGAAGGCAGGGATGGCGTACCCATGCGAGTGTGGGGAGGCGGAAACAAGAAGGAAGAGGAAAGCAAGAAGACCGATGGAGTGTTACCTGGACTTCCTGGGCTGTCAAGTCTGGCAGCGTTGGCAGATGTGAAGATGCCCCCACCACCTCAGACCACTTCCCCGCAATACGGCTCGAACGGCAGCGGAGGTGGTCTTCCTGGATTTGGAGCGAGGCAAAACGGCAATGGTCTAGGAGGCGGAGGCCCAGGACCAAGGGCAGCGGGCTGGCAACGGTCGCAGCCACTACCCAGCCAAGACGAAGCTCGGAGCGCACCCGCTCGGACCGGAGGATATGACGATCGCGCCCCTCCATCCCGCAGAGATCAGGGCTTCAACCGTAACAGTCGAGACATGAGTGATGGCCCATCGAGAGCGGGGCCATACGATCGGCCACCACTACCACCACCACAAGCTTCCGGCGGTTACGGCCCGCCGTCAAGTGGCTATAACAATGGTCCGCCTCCACCAGCCCAATTTGGCGGAATGCCCCCACCCGGCCCCGCGCCATATCCCAATATGAACGCTCCCCGTCCTCCTCCGCCATCCAATATGCCCCCCTTTGCCGCCAATCGTCCTCCATTCCCTCCAGCTCAGTATCCACCGCCCAATCAGGGTTATCCCCCTCCGCCTGGCTCCAACTATCCTCCTCAGCCTCAGCAAGGCGGCTTTCGCCCACCGCCCCCGCCTTCAGCCCAATACGGGAGACTACCGCCCAATGAGGGTGGAGGAGGGTACGGCGGCGGTTATGGGCGTTGAGTCATCGGAACGGGATTAGCAGTTCATGAAGCAATACGTCACGCATCAATGCAATCATACATCATGTTACAACATGTAAAAAGGTTCTCAAAGCTGCTTGCTGCTATCTCGAGACTTCGTGCTCTGCCAGAAGCTTTGATCATCAGCCAAGCGTACCTGGCCCATTGAGATCGAGAACGCACCATGTTTGGAATACCGTTCGCGATTTTGTAGACGTGCCCACATCCTCGACACGTCATGTTACCCTCCTCGACGTGCATCTATGCCAACGTCAGTCTCGTACACTGCAACAGGCTATATGGATCCCTGCTCACCTCCATCAAGACGTGATGCAACGCTTTGAGCTGCTCGTCCGTCCACATTTCCGGCATCTCATCAGGTAGGGCCTCGTCCCCGAGCTAGCGCAGATCATTAGCTTGAGGTGCGTACACTTAACACAGGGAATATAAGACATACTGAGCGAGCAGTATCTACCAATGCATTCCATTCCAGCTTGGGTAGGAAGCGTCTCAGAAAATCATAGTTCTCCGGTGCTGGTCGAATCACCAATTCGACCTCGGAAAATGCCAGCGGGAAGTTGTCTTTCGTGCAATTGCCTGAAAATTTGAGTTCTGATCATAGGCTGTATAGGAAATCGATCTCAGGCTCACGGACGTGGCATGCCAGCATGTTGTGCGTTATCAGGCGGACCATGGTGTCGCCGACTTGTACTGGCAGAAGTAGTGCGCTGGAAACGGTCAAAGTTGATTTTCAGAAAATCACGCCGCTCTTCACATCCACGTGGCATGGCTCTCCTCTCGACGACTTCACCTAAGTGCGCCGATGCGCCATGCAGCTGCAACTTTCCGAGTGCCATAATGTCCTTCCTGCTCGTTACTGAGCGAGGCGTCACTAGAGTACTGTCACTTCTACTGAACCCAAGACGGAAGCTGAGCCGTCCCGCCTCCATCGATGCGCCGAAGGGGGTTCCGAGGGCTCTCCCTACAACGAGCTAGGGACATCCGCTCATGGGGCTCATTAAAGGCTGCGGATGGACATGGCTGACTGCCCCAAAGAAGGTTATGAGACTGCCGGAAGCATGCATAATGGTGCAACACCCCACAAGGCTTCTCACAGGATCATTGGAATGTGCCACATCCACGTGAGAGGCGTTCATCCGAATTACCGGACAAATTTCCGCCGCCCAATGTTCTCGCGTGGCCTGCGGGTGCTGCTGTCAAAGTCGCTGTTTTGCGCTTTGTTGCTGCCTCTTCAATCGAGTCACTTTGCCTGGGAATACCCTAAGTCGCTCGATTAATCACTCAAAACCCAACGACCAAAAATGGACTACAAGGAGGACCTCGACAAGTCCGGTGCGCCCGCCGCCAAGACCCACAAGATCAGGATCACCCTCACCTCGAGGAACGTCAAGCCTCTTGAGAAGTGTGAGTGGATAGAGATGAACGCGAAGTCGCACTCTGGACGAAGAGCTGACGTTGGTGCTCAGTCTGTGGTGACCTTGTCAACCGAGCCAAGGACAGGAACCTGAACGTCAAGGGCCCCGTCCGACTCCCCACCAAGCACCTCAAGCACACCACCCGAAAGACGTGAGTGAAGCAAGTAAAAGATACGACAGGACAGTGACATTGACGCCGCGATCAGCCCATGTGGTGAGGGTTCCAAGACTTGGGACAGGTACGAGATGAGGATCCACAAGCGATTGATCGACCTCACCTCCTCTGCCGACGTCGTCAAGCAGATCGTGAGTGTCGCCTTTGCGTCGTCGGGACGGGCTTGGAAGCTGACCTTCCAGACCTCCATCTCCCTCGAGCCGGGAGTTGAGGTTGAGGTTACCATCGCTGCTGTAAGTCGCCGTCATACGACATTGAGGAGACTGCGGTTTGCTGATCATGTGCAGTAAATGCGGTATGGGATCTCGTGATCTGCAGGAAAGGGCGTATTCTATTGGATGCATCTTTTCTTGACAAAACTATGCCTCGAGCGCATGGTCGTCCACTCAGCACGGGCTATTCCCGGGTCGGGCCTGAATCAAGTGACGATCTGTGTAACTGACACTACAACCTATGCCTGGGCCGCGAAATCAAGATACCTGGCAACACGTGCCGCCTCTCGCTGTCCACTGACGACTGCTCCCGCCACGCTACCCCTATGCTCCATTTCGGTGTGCTCGCCTGCAAAGCCCAGCTTGCCTCCCCAGACAGGTCGACCGAGCTCCTTGAAGTCCATCGGGCTGCGCTCGCCGTTCTGCGAAACGATACTAGGCGTGGTAGTAGCACCTCGGGACAATGGGTCGGTGAGCCAGTCGGTCAAGGAGAAGTGGGAAGGCTCGGGCGGCGCAGACGAAGGGGTGAAACGCTGGACGAGGTAGCTGTGGTACGCCTTGGCGACCTTCTCGACTGGGTGCTGCAGTAGCAGCTTCGCGGGCGTCTCGGAAAGATAAGTCAGGAGAGTCGGGTTGGGGCCAGGCAGAGTCGGGCACGCAAAGTTGGCGACAATCAGAGTCGAGCCAGCAAAGACCTCTTCAAGCGAGGAAGATTCGGTCGGAGGTTTCGAGATAGGAAGGAGAGTGTATGATCCGGTCGAGTCGCTATTGGGCCACCAAGCGGAGGGGTAGTTGAGCAAGAGCTTTTCCAGTACACCGACGTGTGTGCCGTTGATGCTTTCTTGGAGTTGACCAGGGAGGGCAGGCGAGAAGAAATCGGCCGAGAGAGTTTGGAGCACACCGAGCGGGATGGTGCAAACGACCGTCTTGGCTTCATACGATCCTCCCTCGGTTTCCACGATGACGGATCCGTTTGACCCTTCCTTGATCCCCTTGACAGGCGTGGACAGCTTGATCTCGGCACCCTTTGACTTTGCCTCGTCAAACACCTTGCCTACCAGCGCTTCGTATCCTCCTTCCGGCGCGGCATCCGATCCGGCAAAGTTGGTAGCGCCCTCCCATCCTGCCCATTTGAGCGAAGCCTGCTCCAGCTTCAAACCGAGAGGGACCTCGAGCATCCGAGCGAAAGACTTGGCCAGGCCCTCATCGACAGGAGAGTTCTTGTTTGATTGTGAGACATGGGTCGGGTCGGCCGGGGAAGTCTGCGAGACGTCAACGTTAGGGTCGGGTTTCGATCCGGTGGTGAAGAGGGGTGAGTCCTGAGCGAACAGCGCAGAAGCGAGGGACTGAGATGGAGCAGGTGATGGGTGCGGAGTCTTGAAGGCAGCTTGAGCAGCAGAGAGCGACGACCGGAGCGCATTGGCTGTGCTGGAAGACAGGGGACCTGACGACGAGGTTTCAGCTTGATTGGATTTATGACGAGTCCTCAGTGGACGTACCGTCTGGACCGTAGATCACCCCATCGGCAGCTTTGGGCAAATGAGCGACCACACCCAAGTCCTTGGCGATGGTTCGAGTTGGATTGCCCTCTTTGTAACCGTGAATCCAGCTGCATCCCACGTCGATCTTGATACCATCCTTCGACCATGTTCTGGCACGCCCGCCCACTCGGTCTCGCGCCTCCAAGACAAGGACTGAGTGACCCTTAGCAGTGAGCTCACGGGCTGCAGCTGCCGAAGACCAGCCAGCTCCGATCAGGATGGTGTCGAAGAGTTTCTGAGGCATTATGGATGATAAATGAGTCTGAACTGATCAGAGAGACAATCGCTTGCATATCCGCGACTTGTCTCGGTACAATAGTCATCCGGCGATAACCTTTTCGGCCCGATAGACCCGGCCGGTAATTGAATCTTGAGGTGACCCATACTATGCATTGGAAGCCACGCCTGCCCATATCTCAACTCGACCATCCTCTTCGGCGCCAGCTATCGTATCAACGAGCTCGAGCTCTATGCTTTCCTTCTTCAGCATATCCCACAGCTCCCTCTCCGCTTCCTCGCGCTGCTTGTATGCGAGCAGGAGTGGCGGTCGTTTTCCGGATGCCGGTTTCATCAGATCTCGAAGTGTCTTGACAAGCGAGAGGAAAGAAGAGGTATTATATGTCACGTCCGCGGCTCTGAGGTGGCATCAGTACGGAACCGAGCCACGGTATCCAAGCTGGAGGCGCACATGATAAGGTCTGGAAGGGTCGAGGTGACCCAACTTGGTAAACTGTCGTCCCAATCGAGCGTTCTGGCACGCAAATGAACATCGGACCGTCCATCTTGATCGTGGGCATCTTGACCCCGAGCCAGTCGTGGCGTGGCCTCGTTTGTTTCGGATAAGTTGAGCGCGATGTTTTCGTTCATCAACTCCATCGCCGATCCTGAACAGTCAGCAGATCCTTCCCCACCGAATCTATCCACTGGACCCACCTAGATCTGTCGCGGTGATTTCGAAACGTGAGCTGGCCGGTATCGCCAGACAGCTCCTCAGCGCGATCGAGACCAGGCCAGTTCCGCTCCCTACTGATCAGCTATCACTGTTACCAGCGATTTCGTAGTCACTCACCCAGCTCGAGCACTCTTGTCAATTCGTCCGGCTCCTTCCTTTGTAAAATTGCAAATATCTCTTTCTCTAGGAGCTTGACCGGTCTGCCTTTGGGCTCGCGATCGAGTCTTTCCGAGAACCAAGCCGATAGAGCTAAGCCGGAGTCCCATATTTTCTGCCGCTCCATCAGCCCCCTTGAACGCCTGGAGGTCCGCTTAAGCAGCGACATACCTTATCGAGATCATAGGAAGTCTGTTCGACGACCCTCAAAGTCTTTGTGGGTTCGCCAGTGTCCGTGACAAAGCTCCACTCCCTTTGGATCCTGGTCTGCTTCGGTCCATCATCCCTCTTCTTCTCCTTGCCTTTGCCTTTGTTCGCCTTAGGCTCAAGTTTAGGCTTTTTCACCTCTCGTTTCTCTTGTACCGGAGCAGTGACGACAATCGGCTCGCTCCATACCGCGACGACGGGGACTTTCGAGCTCTCTCCCAGTACGTCCTTCAAAGCTTGCCGGTCAGGGGCTTTGTCCGGCCGGAGGCATAAACGCCATTTCTCCCCGGCGCGAACTCGAGGTAGTGGGATCGAGAGTGACTTGTAAGTGCTCTCCGGCGGAATGAATGTCGTCAGGTGCTGTACAGGTGAAGCAGAGCTCGACGATTTCCGGTCGACCTTCTGCCATTGGTAGTACACATCGGTTGGCTCGTAACGCACTCTAAGAAGAACTTTAGCGACATGGGGCCTAGCGTGGCCTTATCACGTACTCGGTCCGTAGATCATTGGCTACTTGAGGGGTGATCACGATGCTATCGCTCCCTTCGACGACGCTGACTGGTGGTGGCCGGAGAAAGGAGAGATACCAGTACATTCCTTATTGAACTGACAGGATCACAACATGACTGAGGGCGTCAAATGTCGGACAGCTGGAAACTCTGGAATGCGGAGTCCCGCACCAGTCTTTGTTGATCGTGATCGTCCTTAACAATCCTTGGTTTCGGGCTTGCGCTTACATCCCCCTCTGGGAGCAGGCGCGCAGCTCATGCCACTGGTCGACTACGCATCATCGTCAGAGGATGAACCAACAACAGCAGTCAAAGCACCTGAGCCACCGACCAAACGGTTCGTTCAGCTTTAGCGATATAGACCGGAACTGATGTGTCAGGCGTAAAGTACTGCCGAGTGTGCCTTCGAACTATACGGTAGATCCTGGAGACGACCCGACTCTACATCAAGGTCGAAGTCGATCTCGACCGTTCGTACCGGGAGAGCTGAACGCTCATATTTACGTGAACCGTAAGTGATGTCGGGGATGAGCTTGACGTACAGTAGCTCATGTGCTCAGTCGAGATCTCTCGGTCGCTTCGCCGCGAGCTGGATCAGCTGGTCTCAGAAGCGCAAGCAGCTCTTCCTGAACATACGCTCCACTCGCTTCTATCGACACCGACTCCATCGCAAACGCCCGGCGAATTGCACGTTTCGCTCACGCACCCCTTGCCTCTGCGCAGATCACAAGTCGAGACTTTCAGGGCCGAACTTTCTGCGGCTATCAGCAAGAGCTCCAAGCGAGATAGCGGTGGACGTCGGTGTAGTCTAGCTGGGAGACTCAGCGTCTACTACAACGGCAAGGCTACTGGCGGCGAAGGAGTGGGAGGCAGGGCTTTCCTAGCGCTGCGATTAGGCGCTGGCTCGGTTCACGTGAGCTGTTTGTTGTGATCGTTGCGGAGAACATAGCTGAATGTTCAGGTCGGGTCCATTGTCGACGATGCGGTACACCCCCTTCTGACCAAGTTCCATCTGCCGCTATATCATGATAACCCGGAATATCATGCTTCCTTCGCTTGGTGTTTGTTGGGTGAAGCTCGGTCCGAGCAGCCGTCCACAGCAGCCTCGGACGCTGTTGATCTGGAGTCACAGACAACGGAGCCGGCGATTCAACGGCCATTCAGCAAGGCTCTGATCGACGACCTTAACGAACGGTTCGAGAAGAGATTGCTTGCCGCGCAACCGAAGGGCGGGTGGATCGTCGCTCATCTGACGTTGAGAATCGGGAAGACGGTCACCGAGATTCCGCTATCGTGACTGGACCAGACACAAGCTATGCGACGATCCATTGATGCATCAATATGGACCTTTCTTGTGCCCGCCCGACTGTGGTAGAGGCACACTGCGAAACTTCTCCAACAAAGCGACCTCCCACTCCTTGTATGGCCCTGCTCGTCTTCTTGCCATGGTCGCCTCTTCGCTAAATTGGCTATCGATCTCTTCTGCCGACGCTTCTTGCTCGATGAGCGCCGCCTTCTCCTTCTTGTCGACCTCTATGGTCTTTTCCCGCTCCTCGATTGCACGCTCCCAAACTGCCCACGGTATTGACGAAGTCAAAGGCACTTCGCTTTCCGTTGTCGACCCGACCTCCTTGATCCTCGCCATCGCCCCTTCCGCCGGTTCGTCAAGCGTGAACTCTCCTTGCCGTGTCCGCGTAAGCTTGACGACGTGTGCTCCGCAGCCTAATGCCAGCCCGATCTCGTTTACAATTGAACGGACATATGTTCCGCTCGAAACCGTCATACGAAGCTTGAAAGTCGCAGGTCGAACGCCGTTGGGAGAAGTCTCGGATACCTCCTCTGCCTTAAGATCAGGCTGAGGCGGGTCTGCCTCCCCTTCACCCGCCGACTTTTGCGCCTGATGTACCATCTCGGTCAACCGATCAAAGACACCCTTTTCCTCGCCGGAGAGATGCTCCTTTGGCCATCGGTACTCGTGACCACCGTCGCCGGGCGTGACTGATGCGGGTGTGAAGTCGACGAGCTGAACTGCGACTTCGCATGTACGTGTGGGAATAGCTCGTGGTAACGGCCTCGACTCTCGGGCGTACTCGTATAACGGTTTACCGTCCATCTTCAGTGCTGAGAAGCTGAGAGGTTGAGCCATGTTGACCGTTCTGCCGGGTAAAGAAGGCTCACATAGGTGGGATCTGTTTGATGCTCCCCTGAAACTTGCTCACGGCCTTCTCGATATCCTCCCTTGAGATATGTTCGAATGGTGCGGTCGTCAATATTGATCCCTCGGCGTCCTGTGTCGTTGTCGAGGCACCCAGCAACCCAATCGTTTCGTACTCCTGCAACGCGTCAGGCGAACGTCACACCCCATGCAAAGCTAAGGAAAGCTCACCTTGGTGCATTCGATGAAACGTGCCAGATGTTTCGTACCCCTGTTGACGCCCATCACTGCACTGTCAGCCTACAGACAGACCAACCACCTGGACTAGACATACCGAGCACACCGTCTGCCAGCGGATCCAGTGTTCCTCCTTGACCAATCTTCAGGCCCAAATGCGTCAAGTTCTTCTTTTTCTTCTTATACGAGTGCGCAGAAGACATCTTGACCTTTTCAGGATCCTCAAACAGTCGTGATTCAACCAGAAGAGGCGTGATGGCGTCGATCACTTTCATCCTATACTACTATGAGTTCCGCTCGTGTTTTCTGCCTCGAGAGGACCTACGAAGGAGGACCAGAAGGTTTGGCGATAGGAAACAGCCCCTGTAGGGGTATAGGCGGTGTCGACATTGCTTTAGGCATGATGCTTGTTGTCATGTACCTTGGGCCTAGGTCGTAGGTGATGCTATCGTGAATTTCAGTGAACTGGCAAGAGGAACCTGGAGCCCCAACGACGTGCCCAACAGACGCCTAATCAGTGAGATGCTCGTTAGGCACAGGAATCCGCTGTTTGGGTTGGCTTTTTCTCAGCTTGAAGTGCCTCATCAACAGCATATATACACGCTTCACGCCGAATTCTCCTTATAATAAGCGGTGGCTGGGCAGCGCTTCGCCCTCGGTCTTGTCTCAAGATCTGCTGAACCGGGCCAGACGGTGCAGAATCATCGATAAAAGATCGAAATGCCGGACAAAGTAACGGTCAGTCCTGCTGCTCATATTGTTGACCGACGCGGCTGAACTTGCCCAGGCTTCAGAACTGAGGGCGAGTGTCCACTTTGTCTTGCAGGAGAAGGAAGATCGTTTATCGTATGACTATCAAGATGTATGTCTGATGATCCAGGCTGATCAGACAGGGAACTTCGTAAACAACATGAATCGGCTGTGAACGAGCTGTACGGACTATTGTCTCGGAAGCGCACTCACGGATCCGCGTTTCCTTCAATCGATCTGCACGAGGTTGAGCTCGAGAAAGGCTTTGCGAGCTTAGAAGACTGGAAACGAGCCAATGGCCTCGATATTGCGTGGGTATACATTCACTGCGGCCGAGAAATGCCGGACTAATAATGTAGATCACACGGCGTGGACTCTTTGCGTTTACCGAGTGTACCTCCGCCATCGCCCCCTCCTGGCGTTACCGTTTTTCCCGATGAGCCAGCTGAAGATGCGGCGGCGCTCACTCAGCCCAAGGAGGAGCCAGCACCTTCGCCCGTACCCGTTGCTCCCAAACGCGCTGCCTCGACCAGAAGTACACCAGCGGTACCAGTACCTCCAGCTTTCTCGCCCACTATACCGACACGCGAGCCTGTCGCTGGACCCTCACGTATAAGTCGCTCGCCTACTCCACCGGCGACTGTAGCGATGTCAGAGGTGCAAGTCCGCCCACGCAGAGTCTACTCGCCTTCAATACCTCCTACCGTGCCGGACTGGATCCCCATGTCCAATTACGCCGTCGCCGAGAACGGACCTTCGACTCCACCACACATTCTCATGCCTCTCGAGTCCGACTATTCCGCCAACCTTCCCCAACTGCCGCCGGTGCCCACTCGTTCCGCACACCGTCGGAAGCGCAAGGACAGTAAGGGCGATGACGGGCCGGCGGATCTGTACAAACTTCAAGCATCTTACGAGATCAATCCTGTCTCGAACTCGCTTTCGAAGTCGAGTAAGATCGTCTTGACGTCAGATTGGCGAGTTGCGCTCGCGGAGATGCGACATGTCCGCGCGATGGAGCGGATCGAGCAGAAGAAGGAGAATGGCAGGTGGAGTTTGCGTCAGCCGAAGAAGCTCAAGGCGCCGCCTGTACGCAAATCACATTGGGACTACCTGCTTGAAGAAATGGTTCGTTGCCCTCACACTGGGAAATTCCAAACCGAACGGGAACTGACCATAGCAGGAGTGGATGCGTCTAGATTTTGCCGAGGAGCGCCGTTGGAAGCGGGTACTGGCGCGCGAATTCGCTTACCAGGTGGTCGAGTGGCATCTTTCGACACCCGCAGACAAGGCCGCAATGATGGTCGGTGAGCGGGGTTGGGGAATGCACAAGCGAGAAAGTGGACGACCGCCCGCTACCGAGCCGACGGATGTCGACATGCACGAAACCGAGACGCCAGTCGTTGACGCCAACGAGCACCAGGAGACCGGTGCAGAGGTCTTGAAGGAGATGCTCCCCCGTCGTGGTAAGCGAGGGAGGGGCAGGGCGAAGAAGCCGGTCATCGACGACGACGAGCCCGAGGAGCCGGTCGAAGAGGTCGAGCAGGCGGAACGAAGCGATGTCAAGGACGAGCAAACTGCTGTCACGCCTGCTGTCCCGATGAATGAAACGGCCGAATCCGGAGTCGAGCCCACTGCCACCGACGTGCCTGTCGCTACAGGCGAGGACGCGGATGCTGAAGGAGAGGCGGATGCGGAAGGCGAGATTGACGATGGCGAAGGATCGGCCGACATAGTTGATGGGGTCATCGGGCTAGAAGGTACGTCCCATGCTCTGACGCTGTAACTGACTGGCAGACATTGCTTCGAACCGCGATAACGTCACCGATCCTGAAGCCGACGCCGAAGGTGAGGCGGAGGCGGAACCTGAAGCCGAGCCGCAAACAGCCACAGCGACTACTCGCGGTGTCCGATTACCGAATGGTCTCATTCTGAGCGAGCGCTTCAAGGGTCCCGAACAACTGAGCCTGATTCGAGCGCCCTTGCTGGACTCGACATTGGAAAACGGTTTTGCCGACATGCCGAGTATCGAGACGCAAATCACAATGGCCAATGGTCCCATCGACGATGATCGCCCGCTCTCGTTGGAGGAGCTGTTTCCGGATCTCACTCCTTTTGCCGGTCCGACGCCACCAGATGCCGAGCACAGCCCGAAAAGGCTGGAGGAGGGTCACATGCCTCACCATCGCCCTGCGCACACGTCTCGTATCATGGATCTCGAGCCGCTCTTCGTGTCGATGCTTCAACCGGGAAAAGCGACTATCGATGGGTCATGGGACTTGCATGACGGACCGTGGTACGAAGATCCCAAGGGGTCGACCGACATGACGCCAGAAGCCGTCGCCGCGACGTCGAGCATCTTTCACGGCCGAGCTGCTCGATTGCCTGCTCCTTATCAGTATACAGTAATGAAGCCGATGGCACACCACCTACGACCTGTCTTAGCGTGGAAGCCGGAAGAAGACGAGTGTCTGAAACGGCTGGTATCCATGTACCCTTTCAACTGGCAGCTCATTGCCGACAGCTTCAACTCGGAGGTGGTGACGATACCAACCGAAAAGAGATTGCCGTACGACTGCTTCGAGCGCTGGGACCTCAATTTTGGTCCGGACGCGGAGCGAAAGAAGGCTTTGGCTGCTGCAGCCGCCGCTCAAGCTGCATCGGCGCCAAACACCGCCGCAACAGCCAACACATCCGCCGCGCCGTCCGGCAGCGCCACTCCCGCTGTCGGTCAGTCATCTACCGTGCCGCCCCCTACACCTGGAACCGCCAATCAAGTACTCACTGCCGGTACCGCACCATCGGCGCCTGGTCAAGGCAACCCTGATCAGCCAAGTGATGCTCCTCCACCTCCGGGACTGTCGAAACGAGAGGCCAAGGCGGCAGCACGCAACAAGTACGAGGGCACGAAGAAGGCTATTCGACATCAGGCACTGTACGACAGCGTTCGCCGCGTCATGAGACGTCGCGAGACCTCGAAAGTCAAGTCCAACACGAATCCGAAGCAGGTCATCAACATCCATGAAAGTCACAGCACGTACCTGGCCATGCCGATCCTCGACCCGAGCACCTTGTCGAATCAGAAGCATCAAGCCGACATCCAGCGGCAGATGCAGCAGCAACAACACATGCAACGGACGCAATACATGCAGGATCAACATCGGCAGCGTATCAACCAGGCTGCCATGGCTCAGGCTGCCAACCAGCAACAGCAGGGTCGACCTGTTGCCCCCGGACCGCCAGGGCAGCCCATGGTACCTCAGGGGCAGGTGCAAGCTCAGGGGCAACCACAACCGCCTCGAATGGGACCGAACGGCCAGCCTCTACCGCCAAACATGAACATGAACTCGAATCAGCAGATGATCCTCGGTGCTGTCGCCGCAGCCACAGCCGCGAATCGACAGAACGGCTCGGCCACTCCTGGCGGTACGGCACGACCGCCACCACCTCAGCAAGTTCGTGGTCCGCCCGTTCAGCAGGGCAATCAGCAAGTGCCGATGCAGCAGATGCAGCATGTCGAGGCTCAACTGCTGGCGGCGCAGATGATGCAAGCTCGAGCTCAACAAGCGCAAGACCAACGTATCGCAGGCACCCCTATGCCTCAAGCTGGAACGCTCGCTGCTTCGCCTTACCAGAATGTTCCCGAGCTCCCTGAAATGATGCCCAACGGGGTGAACGGCGGTGGCCCACAACAACAGCAGCAACAGCAACAGCAACACATGCACGTGCAAACGTCGCCGGCAGCCATGACCAACGCCGGTATGCACTCTTCGCCTCAGAGTCAAGCTCAGGCGCAAGTCCATGCTAGAGCCGCCACGATGCCCATGGCTTCGACACCTCACCTGCGCAACTCGTCAACGGGCAGTCCTCAAATGGTTAACGCTGTCCCCCAGCTAGCGGGCAATCAACAGCAGATGTCGGCGAATCAGCAGCAGATCAATCAGCAGATCATGAATCAGATCATGGCTCAAATCACGGCGAACGGAGGTCAACCCACACCCGACCTAATCCGACAACATCTGCGCAACGTGAGTCGTTGTGCTTTGGGTGATTCTTGGGGCTCTTTTTACTGACGATTGAAATCAGTTGCAAGCCCAGGCTACACAGAACCAACAACAGCCAGGACAAATGGGTACCCCACAGCAAATCCCGGCTCAGATGGGTACGCCTCAAATGGGTACACCTCAAATGGGGATGCAGGGTGTGGTAAGCCCATCCTGATTGACTGAGTCTCTATCGCATCGCCAACCAAGTGATAGCCCCAATTTGCGAGATCGCCGAGCGTGACTCAGGCTCAGATGCGACATAGTCCGAGTCAGTGAGGTCTCGGTGGGACGCGAGGGGAGCAGGGATCAAATATCTGCCTAGCCCACGCTCAGGTCTAAATGCATGCTGTGAGCGGAGTTGCGAGGGTTGCCAATCGGCTGCGAGACAGACATAGTGGCTTCAACGAAACAAAGGTAGCCCAGTAGGGGAACAGCGACGCCGAGGTGCTATAGAAACATATAAGCTCAGCCAAAATTCGCAGTCGCATGAGCATGCTTTCATATGGGCTCGTACAAACACGACTCTTCTTCTAAACAAGGCTATATATAGTATAGCTACTAACCTGGCGATTCACTAGGTTGAGATACGACCACAGAGGAGAGCGTGTTATGGGGAATATACAGCGGTAAGAAAAGGGGTAGGTATAGGTAGTCTTTCGTCTCTTCTCGTCTTCGCTAGACCTCGCTTCCCTTGACACATGATTTGCTTCGACTTCCTTTCGCGACATCCGTCTCGATCATATACCCCGCCTACTTCATGACGATACCCCTCT
The DNA here is from genome assembly GCA_022813505.1 of Tremellales sp. FJII-L8-SW-PAB2. Classification (NCBI taxonomy): domain Eukaryota; kingdom Fungi; phylum Basidiomycota; class Tremellomycetes; order Tremellales; species Tremellales sp. FJII-L8-SW-PAB2. Next base: position 74,988 of record JAKLMH010000012.1, on the reverse strand, counting down.
CGGCTGTCGTCTTGTTCGGTCTCCTGTCTGGATGATCGAGACCCAGGGCGTCGTCTCCTTGCCATTTGTGGTCAAACAGGATATCCTCTGCATCACGTTAGCTTGAATCAACGATAGACAACCATAAGAGTGCGGACTCACGGTCCTCGACGACAGAAGGCTGCTTGAAGACAGTGGCCGTAACGAGAGAGAACTTGAAACGAGCAAAGTCCTTGTCGTTTGCCCCGATCCGCTGTTGTATGCGCTTCTTCGTCTCGTCAAACGTCTCGCCCTCGTACACAACGAATTTGCAGGGAACGCCATGAGTCCGTGACGGGTCCTTGGCGTAGTGGAACAAGTTGACGATCTTGGCGTTGTCCTTCTCGGCAGCCTCGAGCTCGTCTAGTGGGATCTCCTACAGTGGTCAGTGTGGATGCACAGTGTGGGATAGGCGAGGTCTCACGCACCTCCGCATAGAGCTCGGTGGGCTCTGGCAGGTTGCCGATCATCTCGGCACCCGAGCATTCCCGTTGTGCCCGACCTGAGTTACCAATCTCAAACACCCTGATCTTTCCACTGCCTCCAGGTTGAATCTTGACGGTCTTCGTCAACTGGTCACCGAGTTCGTTGAACGAGCTCGTCTTGGGCAGCAAGAATGGCACCGGTGCCTCTTCCTTGTTGTTGCGTCCCGTCCAAATGACCTTGAGCGATTTCTTCGTCTCGAGCTCAATGATGCTGATGTCGAGCAGCTCGTAGTAGACGATGACAGAGGGTTGTTGGCTGTAGTAGTTGATCTGTGTGATGTCGGTGACAGACTGATTGAGGGCACGCTTGATGACAGATTTCGGCAGGCTTGTTTGTGGATTGGACGAGGTGAATCGAAGCTTGAGCGGGTCGTGCTTCAAGTAGTCTCCTACTCGGTGGGCCATCTGCGAGATCAGTGATGACCTCGTCGATGTAGACGGATCAAGCACATACCACTTCGTAAGTCATCTTCTTGCTCAGCATCAGTTCGAACTCGGCCACGCGACCAGTCGGATCCTCATAACGTGGCTTGAAGTTGACCAAGACTCGGTTCTGCAAGAAGTCGTAGTACTGCGGTACCGAAGAGTAGAGCGATTGAGATTCGAGGTCTTGTATTCTGTGGTGGGTCAGTGAGGACACAGGCAGATATAGGGACGCGAAGCTCACTCCTTCTCGGTCATCTCCACCTGATACGTGAGGACGTCACCATCCTGCAGCTCGTTCTGGTGGAAAGTCTGCTTGATCTTCAATCCCTCGATCATGCCAGCCTTGATTTCCTATACAGACATCAGCGATATCCTCCGCGGTAGCTCGGCACCCGGGACCCACCTCATACAGCTTGATAGGCGTGCTCGATGGCCAGTTCATCTTCTCCTGAATGTAGCCGAACAGCGAGCTGACTTTGTCGTTCTTGCTGACGAAAATCTTGCCCTGACCAGTCAAGGTTTGTCGCGCAAAGTCGAAGTACTTCAAGAAAATCATGATTGGCTGATTGTTGGCATCGGCGTGCAGAGCCTGGAACCTTGCAGGATCTGGGTTGTAGTCAAGGTAGAGACGTAAATCGTTGGCACGGGCCGCCATGTTGTTGCGGATGTGATCCATAGCTGTGATCCGTCAGCGACATGGCACGCACATCGCATGGAAATAAAGACTTACTGTGTGCGTTGTTGTCGTCCAGGATGGGGACATCTGGTCGCACCGTCTTGTTCTGCCTGTTGACCAAGACCCACAAACGGAAATCGCGCTCGTTGATCTTGTAGTACGAAGCGATCCTCTGCTTGAACGTTGCAAAGTTCTCCTGTTTGAGGACACGGAATGTGGCAAGCTCAGTAGCAGGAAGGTTCTTGTCGTCGAATGAAGCGAGGTCGAATCCGGTATGTCGGCTGAAGCTTTCGTCCGTGATGATCTTGGCAGTTAGGTACAGGTGCTGTTCGTCCTTCTCCCTTCTTCGCGCCTCCAGCTGTTCGCGTTCCTGCTCCAAGCGGGCCTCTGCAAGTGGTCAATGTCGGATTACGGCGACACGGGGATACGTTCACTTACTCAGGTGAGGGGGCGTGTCGGTCTCGGTGAAAGGTGCCAGGACGGTATCGAGCTCGGTCTCTCGGATATACACCAACATGTAGGCATTGGTGAACTTCTTGAGGGTGCGTGCTTGCGTGCGTTGCGATGGGACCAATCCGTTGGGCATGTCACCTCCGTAGTTGTCCTCCAGAACCTCCTTGTCCGTTACAGGCGTGACCCGGTCGTCATCAAACTTGAACCACCGTCCATCCTTCTCGGGCTTGATCAGGGCGAAGTAGTGACCGCCGTGCAAGTCTCCTGAATGAACGAGCACACCATGTAGCTTGTACTTGTGCGAGACGTTCCGGTCGGCCGTTTCGTCAAGGAATTCGCCCAGGTCGATCTCGAAGGGGAACTCATGACGGTCATTGATCTTGACGAGAGCGTCCCGCTCAATGTCGTACTCGAATCGTCGAAGCTGGAGATGTAGCACAGGCGGGAATGAGTGGAAGGCGACTCCTTTCTTGGCATCCTGCAAGCCATAGCCCTCGGCGTGGTACTTGTTCTCTCCGTCAAGCGTCTCGACCTGGATGTACTCGTTGAACGATGCTCGCAGATCTTTGAGGCCCTTGATGGTGAGCTGGATGTCTGTGACAATGTCAGCACGATCCAGCATGTTCGATGTGATGGGGACTGACCGTAGAAGTCCTCGACCACGGACGATTCGAAGTCGACGTTGATACACTTGATGTAGTTCTTCATGGTTCCCTTGAACAGTCTCGGAATAGCGCCTTCGGCTGGAGTACCCTGCAGTCGTTTAGTCCCGATCGGATGAGCAGCCACAATGCACCCACCTTCATCTTGATCTCCAGCTTGTCCTGCAAAATCCTACTAAACTCCTGCACGTCGTGTTGCATGAACGAGTCGAGCGACTTCCATCCGAAAGATTTTGTCAACTCTGTCGTTCCGACCGAGAGCGCTGATGTTTGTAGATGGTAGAAGACTCGTTGCAAGGCGAGGGCGAGACTCTCTGATGGGATGTCTCCGTCGGTAGGTATTTGGTACACGGCCTGCGTGGTCAGCCCAATTTACAATGAATGCAGGAAGTCGTGTCACGACATGACTCACCTTGCGGAAATAATTTGTGCAGAACAACGATTGCAGTAGGGAGTTCATGTAGCACGTCGCACCCTGGTTCTTCAACCCGACGTGACCAGTCTCCTTCTTCGAGTCATAGCTGCACAGTTCAGTGTCGGACAGGCCCTTGTAGGGAGCAGTCGAGACTCACTTGACGAAATTATGCCATAGCACTCCTGTGGGATCCTTCAACACCCGCACGTAAGCAGTGATTTCGACTTCATCGTTCTCGATCGTCGCGCGGGTCTTGCCCGATGCCGTATCTGGGGCATATAGCTTTCTAAGGTCTACGAATCTTGTGAAGCCCCAGTCGCACTCTTCGGCGACGAAGCGATGGTGGGCGTCTGTAGAAAGGGATCAGCACTGACTGCACCGTGAGCAGTTGCAGGTTGACTCACGGCTAGAAGTGTTAATTGTGGGGTCATGAACGTTCGAGATGGCGAGACAGAATTGTGCACATGCGTGCCAGCCTTCCGGCGCGGTTTTGGGATTGGCATAGTCGAGATAGACTGAAACCATATCATTGGGTTGGCCGTTTGCGTTGCCCATGGGGAACAGCAGAATGCGCCTGTCAGATGCGTCAGTCTCGCCGGCCAGTCGACCAAGTAGTCTCGACATCTAGAGCGAGACGACGCGACACACCATTTGTGTCCACCACAGCTGAATTCTGGTCCGACCATACGTTTTGCCGTCTGACTCCAGTTTTCTATTCGCCATGTCTGAGCCTGGAAATCCTCAATCTCAAGCCCCAGGTCCGGCATTGTCTTGGCTGCAAAGGCCTCATCTATGCTGAGTCAGCGACCAGTCGCGGTGTAATGGCGGGATAAGAGCGTCGAGATGCGATGGGACATCGTATAATGAGTGGACAGATGGCGAAGAGTGACTTACGGTCATGAACGCTAGGCGGTTCATCGACTTCGACCGGCGCCGGCCTCTCGTCGATGATGATGTCGGTCACGTCCTCCTTCTCCTGGTAGATAGTCAGCAAGTGACCCAGATGTCCCAAAGACGACGAACAATCGGTCGCGAAGACCACCGAAGCGCCATTTGAGATGAAGACTGAGACAAACCCGACGTACCATGATGAGTCACGTTCTAACAGATGGAATGACGATTCCGGCCGAGCGGGACTTAGGGAGGCGTGAAACAGCCGCGTTTTGTGGTTCACGAAGCTTGGTTTGGGAGCGGATCGACAGCCGTGACGAATGACTTTGGATAGAGGTGAAATGTGAGTGTAGAGGGTGTGATGTGACCCGCTGTACCGGTTGAGTTGAACTCAATATGCTCTGCTCGTCCAGTCAGCGTCACCAACGAACAAGCGAGACAAGCGATGACCCGGTTCAACTAACGGAATCAAATTACGCCGCTCTCTGCCACGGGCGCGCTGCGCCTCAGACGGGGTATATCGCCGACCGGCTTTACGCATTAGGATCAACTGTGGCGTTTGCTCTTTCCAACATGACTCCCAGCCAAATTCTCAGCTTCAGACTACGCTGTTGTTTCTTTCATCCATCTACCTTCGACATCGCCTTCAGCATGCACCCCGTAGCCCCCGTCTATCTCTCAGCTCCAACCTCTAGCCTCCATCCACCCCTCGATCACTACCCGCGGTTCTTAGATCCGGCACCATGAAGTGACACCATGTACCTCGATTACCGATCGACCACCTCGCATTGTGCCTTCGTCCTACCTCCCTTTCTTTTGAGAGGGAGTGTAGTTCGAATTCGGTACCGAGTGGACTCATTCGATCGAGAAAGAGCTTGTACGTCCTTCACCAGCTGTCATGGCTGCGTTATTGGTCGTCGCATGAGTCAGCCCGTCGGAAGAGTCAGTGCCATTCTTTTGCCTACCCGACTTATGCCGACCGTTTTGGTCGGTGTGGTGGCTGGCTTTATGCTCGGTAGTTGGGTTTGTATCAAAGGGGATACTCTTGACTGTGGGACACTCCCCGTCGCCCGACGTAGCGCACATGTACTTCACTTTTCGAACTCTTCAGTGAACCAATGTGAGTTGCAATCTTTCTCGCTGCTTTTTCACTCCCCTCCCCTACCCAATCACCCTGGCTATGACGAAAAACACTTTCTAATCGTATTCACACTATGTGACTCTACGGAGAATGCGCACAACCACTTCAACGGTATCGGAGCTTTCCTTCCTCTCGGCCTTCCTCCCTGCCTACCTTACACAACTCGGAGTCGATAGCTGACGAGCATAGATGTATCTAGACAACCCAGTGCTATGCAATCTATCCCGCAACATGTCAGGTCGACTTCTGAGACTCACCTCATTCACTTACCCCTCCACCCTCCACCCTCCGCTGTAAACTATGCTGTGCAGTCTGCTCGGTGGCTGGATAGTCTGAAAGATGCGGACAGATGAATGTCCTCGTTTTTAAATTTCGGCTCTATCCCGGCGTAGCAGCCCAACTGGGTCGTAGCTGATTGTACGGCGAGCACATTTAGATTGGAGAATGCAAATGATGATCTATTCACGCGTTAAGCTCGCTAGCACCATTCTCCTTCGTAGGCAGAGCATCGAGCATGGCAGAGGTACATCGGACTACAATCTGGTCTTACCGCCTACTGGCCGTTTCTTGACTGGACGGGCGACCTCTTGGTCGTCATCCGAGCTCTCCTCGTGATTGGAGCTGACATCACTCATGCCCTGATCCTCATCCCAATCCTCGACATCATCATCGTCGTCCTCACTGTCGTCGTCCTCCTCGGCACCCGCTGCGTCCTCATAGGCGAACTCGTCGTCCTCGTCCTTTGTCCGCTTGGCTGGTCGATTACGTATCCGCTCCAGTGCCTCCTCGGGATCGGCATCAGATAGACCTTCAACGTCCAACTCATCATCATCGTCTTCCTCGTCTTCTCCTTCCTCCTCGTCGGCTTCGGTACCATCTTGTATCCTGACCTTCTTCTTGGACTCCTTCTCGGCCTTCTTACGCGCGACGTTGGCGGCTTGTTCGGCACGTCGAGCCTCGCGGACCTTTCGTCGTTCTTCGTGTTCCTTCTTTTGCTCCGCCGACTCGGCTTTGGACTTCTTGACTGAGAGACCATCAGCAACCTCGTTGTCTGAAACTGATCGGATAATCTCTCACCAATGTCGTGGAAGACGGTCTCGCCCTCGCCTCGCTTACTACCCACCAATCCTTCAACAACTTTGATTAACCTCAACTCCAACCTCGGACCCGTCTCGACCAGCCTGACGGCCTTGCGCTCTCCTTTCCTATTACCCCTACCCACATAGTCCTCCGGTAATTCGACGGCATTTGTATCACTCTCGGCCTCACTAGCGTCCGTCTCGGACATCGAGTCGTACCCTGCGGTCGAAGCTTCCGATCCGGGTGTACCGGTACGGCGAAGTAGGTAATCGGCAATATCGTCCGCCGATGACAAATTGGGCGTCTTGCGAGTTTTGGCATTCGTGCTCGCCCCAAGCACCTTACGGACTCGACGGGATACGCCGTGAGGTTTGACAGAGATGGTGAAATGTCGCATAGAGATGAGGTTGGTCGAGTGGTTGTACGAGAGGAGCAGTACCCTTCGGAATGTAGGCAAGGCAGACTACGGGGTCAGCATTTTATCATACTCCCACAGCAGAGCTGCGAGACATGCCTTTTCAACCGAGATTGGAGGGAAGATGCCCTGGAACATGGTGCTCATCAATCGAAGCTGAGGTAGAGCGGGACCGTCAGGCTGTTGTTGGAAACCGTTCAAAACAAGCTAACGAGTGTAAGCAGGCGCTCCCATCGTCAGACGATCGATGAGCTCACCAGAGGTGGATTACGGAACTCTCCAGAAGGAGCCATTCCGACGTTCCTCAATGCCGATCCAACAAGATCCCTACAATCACCATCAGTTCAGTCCACCCTCCTCGTTCAGGTGAGAACAAACTCACTTGACAAGACTGTATCGCTGTACACGGAATGTTAAAGTAGGTCCTTGAGGTAATCTAGCCACTCGCATATGCACATTGGCAGCGTCCGTCAGGCTGAACGCTAAGAGGTGCGTAACTCCCAAAGTCGGTGCGATAGTCAAGTAATCCCTCAATCGCGCATGAGGTCTTTCCTGACCCCTCATCAGCTACACTCCATTGCATCCAGATACCCCTTGAGCTCACCCTCAGTCGTGTAGCGGTATTGGGCTCCATCAACTGTCGCATGTCCTTGACTAATTGTGTTATCGAGGTCGTCACATCGCCCGACTTTATGACGAAGGATTTAGGTACCTTCTCCTAACAACGGCATCAGTCCTTGATTCCTTGGGGGGAAGCGACGACTGAGACAGCAGGGAGAGCGCACCTCGCTCTCGCCGGTAGCAGGTCCCTTGAGATGCGTCCTGTTTTTTCTCCTCCTACGTCCCATCTTGCTGATAGTCTTGCAATCGATGGGAAGTGTATTGCAGCAAGCAATTTGAACGAACAGGACGGTTCAAAATTATGCTCGTAGGCGGGACCCCGCAAGGCCACGCGACGCCGGGCTTCGTGCTTTAGCACTTTTGCTTCTGCCAGAAGCTCCGTGTACGGTATGCATAGCAAAGTCGTGTATGGGCATCACATCGTCAAAATCATTTCTTCACCAAGCTCAGTGCTTTTTATCGCCATCTTCCGGGAAAGGGGTCGACTCCCTCAGAACCCTTTCGAGCTGTTCCACCTTATCCCTCAACGCCTTCATCTCGCGCGAAATGACTGCGCTCTCGGTAATAGCCGTACTGCATGATCAGCCCAGGTAACGCTCTATCTGCAGAAGGTCACTCACTTCGGGAAGGCCTTGATCAATTCTTCAAACTTGACTTTACTGATTTCTCCTTCAGTATCGTCGTCACAGGTAGGATCCTCGGTCTTGGGGTCGTCTTCAGTCTCGATATCGGAACTCTCGAGATACAGCTGGATGCGTCGGGATCGCGGATGGGCAACTTGGCTCTCAAAGAGTGCGATCACCGTGAGCGGTAGGAAGAAGAGAACCGACATGACGAAGCGGTTCAACTTGACATAGTATGCGTCGGGGAGGAACCACCTGTAGCGTAAGCACAAGAGCCGCTTACGGAAGCAGAGGTTCGACTTACTCGAACGGCGCGATGAGACCAGCCTCAATCAGATTGAATGGCGCAGGACTGGGCGAAGATCAGTACCGCTGACACGCCAGGTAACGCCGACTTACTAGACGTATGAGTCCGGTGCACGGACTACGGCGTCAGGGAGTCCGAGACGCGAAAAGGCTCGAACGCGACACTCACTCAGGTCAATCGTCTTGTGCGCAAAGAATGCCAGGTACTCATCCGTCGCGTTGTCCACCACATCCGAGTACGCCGAGCCGAACAGCGCAATCAGGACGTTGGTGAGGATGAGCGCCGAGAGGAAGTTCCAAGAGTAGTAGACGATCAGGCCGAAGGGATAGCCGAAGCGACCATTGGGCGAGTCGAAATCGGGCGATCTAAGATGTAAGGAAAATCGTTCATTGACTTCTCATTACGCCAACACATTATGGACATACCCGAGTAGAGCCTGGATGAGACTGTTCGCAACGACGACTCCGCCGCCTGACTCTCCGTCCGCGGCATCGAGAGCGTACATAGATTGCGCAAAGCCCAGTGCCATGATCGCCAGCAAGATGAAGAAGACCGCTGATTCTCGCCTAGGCAACTCAGCAATAGCGGATGACGCTGAACAATGACTTCACTCACAGCATGCGAAACACCACAACTTGCAAAGTGCCGACGACTTGAAATCCATCGAAAACCGTCAACTACAGGATCAGAGTTGACCGCGCATCCATGAATTGGAGAGAAGTGCTACTGACCACTTTGATCCAGATGAGTGGTGCTACACAACTCAATACCTGGAAACTCCTGAGTTGTAGGTGCTCTGCCTTGTCGGGATTGGCACCGGTGTCCACCTTCAGACCAGCGACTCGTAAAGCAAATGCTGATAGGAGCAAGCCGTCAATGAGGAAATTGACGATTGTCCAAAAGCCCTACTGGTATTAGCCACGCAACCATTATCAAACGGAACGACTGACGACTGTAGCCAACGGCCGATTCGCGAGCTGGATAGTCTAGGTCTGGGTCAGCATCAACGCCCTGATGTGCACTTCGTCTCTCACCTTGTATACCTTCATGGCTTCTGTAAACATCATCAGCAAAAGTATCATCTTGTCCTCCGCCAGATAGCTCACCTTCGAGCAAGAATGCCAGGGTCATGATGTACAGCACGTATTCCCATTCGTCGAATTGACGTTCTGGGTCGATGGCGTCCAGCGGACTGCCCATCAGCTATACGGCCACCTTCACGGTCCAAAGCGCGTCCCGTCGCTTACCTCGAGACAGCTTGCGAATACACTGTTCCAAGTCAGCGGGAAGGTTCTTCACACCTTGCTCTTCCGGAGAATAGGCTTACCGAACAGATATATGAGCCACACCACAATTCTGAAGAAAGCTTGATACCTCGGCACCGAGATTCGCTGAGGGTTCATGTGATCCCAGAACAGCCCAGACTCCGATTTCTCATACTGGACATAATCGATGTCTTCGTCTTCGTTGTTCATTTGGACCAGATCCCCCTTCCACAGCGCTTGAACGACATACTGCGCCTCGCTTGACGAAAGGAAGGTCTACTTTCTTTCAGCGTCCCCCTCTCGCAACAAGACTGACGACGGAGACTCACGGTGCAGTGCTGATCGATGGCGGTCTCCAGCGCGCTGACTGGCGCAGACGCATCGCCGTCGCTCTCCCTATATCTGAACCTCGTGGACATGACACTCTCCAACCTTCCAGCCGGTAGATTATGAACGATCCTTCTTGCCAAGACTTCGCAAGCGATCGCTCGGCATAGGTTCTCGTCATAGTCCGCGGGATTGTAGTACGCATCTTTCATGAACGTCGCCCTTGCTCGCAGTAGGCTGCAGTCTGCGTCAGCAAGTCATCTCGACGGAAGCGGTGGTCGGGACACTGACCAGAATGGTACTGCCTCGCCGAAGTCCCCACCGCATCTCGCGAAAGTAGCGATGACCTCCGGTGTGATGATACTGGAAGTGGCATCGGTGATGGCAGACAACTCGACCTGGACGGGAAGGAGCTTGTTGGCGAGTGCCCTGATGCGCTTGACCAGTTCTAAAGATATTCAGCTCGGCCCAGCTAGCCGCCGCTAGTAATTTACAGACGTACTGGAGACTGTGTCCTACACCGGGTCAGCACTCGTCTCAGACAGCTGGAGAGAAGGCCAGACTTACCGGTTGAGGGACGACTGAGTGGGTGCTCAGAATGGACCGCTGGTCCTCGACCGCCTGTCATAGTCAGTCCAATCCTCCTCTCGTCCGAAAAGGTCAGAGGCGCCGAGAGCGGAATGAGCCTCGCCGAGCACACACTGACCAGAGCGTCACCCATATCACTCGATGGCTCACGAACTTGACGTGGTTGATGGAGTACCGTAGAACGAGTGAAAGGGGTTGACGGGTTGAAAGGGATTTTGACGACGCGACGGAAAGAACGCCCTTGTATGACGTCGTGACGTTCGGCTTCAGGCAAGATTAGATCTCTTGGCTTCGCGACACTCTCAGCATCAACAGTCCGGGTGGGGGATGCATGCCAGATTCGGGCCTTCAAAAACACGAGCGTCCCCACCCGGCACGGCAGCATCTAAAGAGATGCATTCAGGACATGGCCTGTCAGATACACTACACTATCCTCGGGCATGCGCCGTCTCATGCCTGAACGCTCATTGCGGTCCCTACTACGAAAGAGATCCAGGCTGGTACATCTATAAACAACACCCGCCTTCTGTGCATCTCGACCCATCCGGTAAGATCACGAGTGTTGTTCCCTTCGTTGCCCGGCATGCCTATCCGCTTGAAGGGCCGATACTGAGAATGCCCATATCGTATATGATACACCGACAGTGCGAGGCCGATGGCGGTCCACGTCACTGGCGAGCTGAGCGTTGGGAGCGATGTCGTCGTCTTGAAGTGCCGATAGAGGACAACGAGCGAGGATGAGAATGTGAGTGGGGTGAAGAAGGCGGCGCAAAGACCACCACGGTGGAACCAGTTTTGGAACCATTGACCGAGGAGCTCGTCCCGCTGTTCATGCGATATAGATCCGGCGGAGCCGGTCGGCAGCCGAGTCGGAGGCGGATTTGTGGAGATGCGGGGCATCATGGTCCACGCCGAGAAGGAGTAATATTCGTCGATGAACCATTGGAGAGCCAGCGTCCAGCCGACGAGGGGGATGAACGGCGCGTACTTTGCCGGGGCCAGTATCGGGAATATGGCAGCAGGGAGTGCGAGTCCGGGCAGCAGGTAGGACATGGCGGGACCGTTGAATTGGAACAGTCCTGTGTGAACACCTGGTTTATCGCGTTAGGATTGCGTACTGGAGGGTGGGAGTCTCTTCGAAGACGGCGCTTGGCACTTCGTGATCTATTCTCGGCTACAAGCGGCTGACGCGGTACTCGAGTACACCTTTTCTCGAAACGTGTCAGCCGTGCCGTTGACCGTTAGGCGATCAGACTATGCAATGCATGTAGGTTGCCTCGTCTTAAATAGGGCTATGGCTGCAGAGCTGTAGAGCAAGCCGTCCGCTCAGGATGCGATCAAGCCTGCGAGATCATGAAGGGCAAGCCAGTGCCGACCCGTTTGCGGTACTGCACATAGTCGTCCCCGAAGAACTTGATCAGGAACTTCTCCTCTTCTGCAGACGAGGTCAGCACGCTTAGCCGACTAGCAGAGCGTTGACGCAGTATGACATACCTCGGATACGGTTGGAGAAGAAGTGACCGAGGATCGCTACAAATGCGATGGTCGAGACGACGTTACCGAGTAGGATCTGGGTGAAGACGGCCCAGTAGAAGAAGCCGCAGTACGACGGGTGTCTTGACCAGCTGCACCTGTGAGGAGGACCCTTGGAGCCATGATGGAGAGACTCACGAGTAGACGCCATGGGTGATGAGCGTATGATCATCGTGCTTGACCGCCTTGACTACGTGCGAGAACGATACCGACGCATGGATCATGGCGAGAGAGCGTAACGCCTGCGCCGCAAGCAACGGCCCGATGACTGTCATCGTCAGTAGAACACACTGTGACTGGTCGTCGTGAAGTTGTCAACATACCGACAAGGAGGAAGGGGAATGAGGTGAATGCAGACTCGTACTTGCTCGGCCAGAAGTAGGACGAGATGAAGTACTCGGCCAAGCCTACTGCGTGGGAGTACCAGTACGTAGCGCCGTTGTTCAAGAGGAAAGCTGGGTTGTCAGCATAGGTAACGAACCATCACGAGAACGATATGGCTGACTGACCATCGACGCTAAGCTTTTGGGGGTTCCATCCTGCCGTCGTCCAGAACTCGCACAAGTGGAAGAGGCCCATACAGGCTAGGTATACGCCCAACTGCGGTCTAGCCCATGACCACCCATCCGAACCGATCTTCTCTAGGACAGGTCCGACAGCGAGAGCGAGAGACGAAGCGAGCAGACCACCAAGAAGAGCCGAAATGACCGATACAGCCAATGGCGTATTGGGCAGTCCACCACGTAGATTGTACTGACTCGCTTTGGGCAGCAGATCGGGTTTCGCCGGTGGTTGAACTGGCGAGGTCGTGTTGGTGAATGATGCCGTGCGAGTTTGCGTTTCGGTAGACATCTGCACTGGGGTATGAAACGTGATGAAGGGGATATGGGGACGAACACAAGACAGGCTCGGATTAGTCTTGCATGTACCCCTTTTGTATCATGATGGAGTGAAGCAAAGGGCAAAACAGAACAAAAGGACGAGAACAATAAGAAATTGAGATGACGAGCCAAGCCACTGGAGCCCCCAATCTGAGTGGTCATCGTCGGGCCGGGTCAATACGCTGCTCTAGAAATGCATATGGTACAACGAGGCACGGCATGTGCACGTTCACGCCAGACAGGCTGCTGCACAAGCCCGCACACCTTGATGAAAAGCCTGCTCCCACTCCCAGTACGCTGGACCCAGTGGCTTGACGCGCGTCTCGTACTCCCATTTCCGCTTGTTCGACCATTGATCCACAAAGCCCAGCTCGTGCGGCCCATCCGGGGCAGATAGGAACATGAGCTGATCGTCCCATCCTTGTGAGAAGCCAGGTGGGAAGACTGAAGGGTCCGGAGAACCGCCATGGGTGGACCAATATCCCATGTGATCGTCTGCACCCCATCAGCTTGCCACGCTCCCCAAAACACGTTTCTCAGCATGTAGCTTACGGTGAGCCTTTTGCAGAGCCGAGTCCTTGACGTGCGAAGGAGGTGGGCCTTTGAATTTGCGACTTCCAACCCAATTTGGCAAGATCTCGGCCAAGGTGGCGTTCTTGGCTGACCAACCTCCGTCCCAGCCTTCGCCTTTCTTGTACGTCCAGAACCACCATCCAGCCGCGCAGTTTTCGAATAACTGCAATTCTGCCCTGACGAATTGGCGCTGATACCGATCTCTCTCCCCGTCAGGTATTCCCCGAGGTAGCGAACGTGGATTGAGCGCGGCCGAGAATTCGCCTACCACGACGTTACCCTTCGCCGCGGAACACTGACCGCCAAACTCGTTACCGAAGCTCGTCTGTAATTCGCGAACGTGCTGATCGGCCGATTTGTTCTGGTCGTGCTCGGCGTGACAGCGATAGAGGTGATGATCCAGCACTACCCAGTCTTCCCTTGCGCCTACCCATTTGCAGTAATGTTGTGCGTCCCAAGCGTCCGAGACGTAAAAGGGGAAGTCGATGCCCGCGAGAGGACGACATTCGGCGATAGTCTGCTCGTACCATCCTTGGATCTGCATGTTGTTGTCGGGCTCGTTGATGAGCTCTAGTCCGACCACATGAGGAATCTGCGTCAGTGTCGATGCGAGAAAACGTAGAGCCAACGAGGTGGAGCGGAGGTTCGAGTTGGAGCTGAACAGCGAAGCCTTCCCGCTAGATGTGCCAGAGTGATCCGCCTTGTTCTGTCCACCGGCCGCCGAGTGCAGATCTGCGAGAAATCAGCAAAATCCCCGCATATCTCACAGTATGGGTGAGGGGGAATATACCTATGAAGACACCGATGCCGTGTTGTGCGGCTGCTCCGATAGCTGCTTGTATCCTTCCCCAAGCTCCCTCAAACACGGCATGGTATGGCTCGAACGGTGTCTTCTTGAGCACTTCTGGAATGGCACCGCATAGGTGGTAGAATCCAATCTGCCTTTATCAGCCCACTTTCCACTATCTTGTGCACAGTGTGACTACTCACAGGTATCCGAACGCTGTTGTAGCCGTGTTCCTTCATCCACCTCCAATCCTCATCGGTGATCCAGCTATCCCAGTGTTCCTCTAATATCCGTTTCGCATTCCCGCCCTTCGCGACGTCCATGTCACTCTGCTTCGGATGGACCGCTTCTCGAAAGACGGACTGAGGCGCCATCCATCCTTCGAGCACGAACCATGATCCGAGATTGACACCGCGCTGCTTCCTGTACCGAGGTATCAAAGATGGACCTGGCGGCTGAGGGGCTGGTCCTGGAGGAAAAGTGCGGTCGGCTTGACCAGGCGAAGAGCCGATCGTGTCGAGCTTGTTGGTCAGCTTGTTGAGGAGGCCCATGGTGGGTAGGTGTGCAATTGATACATGAGGTTGTGGATCGACAAAATGGTATATGAAGGGATGTAATGCCAAGAACTACATCATCGACGCGACTGCGAACGCATGTCATGCTGTGTCTGACTACATGTATAACAGGAAGACGATGCATAGTTACTATTACACATATCTGTGCAACGTTGCTTGCAGCGGAGAGCGTCAACGCGAGAGCAAAGCGTTTCATGAAGCGGACGGCTAGGCAGGAGTCCATGTCTCGAATGCAAAGCTGTGAATAGAGCATGCATGCTTCTTATACTACTTCTTCCCTTTCTTCTTATTCTTCGACGGCGTGGTCTAATCCGATCAGCGGCTGTCACGCAAGCCTCTGCGAAGAATTGACGCACCTTTGACGGTGTACTCGCTGCAGTACTCGTCCCTGCCTGTCCTGGGACGTTGACAGGTGGTGTGAGCGTCGCCGTACCCTCTTTTTCGATGTTGGTAACCTGAGCTTTGGATGGTGTTGACGTGCCCGATCCCGGGTTTGGTGCGGGCGAAGCGGATCCGGAGCCGGTGGCTGTAGGCTGATCGACTTGCGCTTGGGGCTGAGGAGGAGCGGGAGTCGAGTCCGGCAGGTATTTTCTCCTGATTGCCATGCGTTTCTCTGCACTATCGTCAGCGTCTGGCCTAGAGGCTCAAGGGCCGCGATATTGACGTCGGACTTACCTTCTCGCTGCCTGATTCTCGGGATATTGAGGACAGTCTCTCTCGTCTTTTCCGCCTGCGCCATCTCGGTCGCCGTAGCGAAAATCAAACCTCCCCAACCCTGCTTGAAACTGTTGGCCTCTTGCACGACATCCAGAATTTCCGCCTCCAATTCCTTCTCGGCAAACTCGAACCTGCTCTTCGTCTCATCACCGAGCAAACCCCTTTGATGTAGAGAAGTCAAAGCGATCTTGTCATCCCGGATCCGCCAGATTCGCTTGACGTCGTCAATAGCTCGGAGAAGAAGTGCGGATTTGACGAGATTGTCGGGCGGTGAGTCAGATGATAGGATAGAGATGTACAGGTCTCGTGAAGGGTGAGAGGGGAACCACGGTTCGAATGAAATCTTCTCTGCTAGAGACGCAAGGTTAGCTCAAAAGCTCTCCTTTGTGCCATACTGTAACGACTCACCTAGCTTTCGCCGACGATACACCCGGGAGAAGATGGCCAGGGCCGTCACTAGGACGGTGATGTAGGCGACGGGAACAGCCAGAGACGTCGCCATGGTGTCTGGCCGAGATATACGCGTTGAATGCTGAACTCTGGAGAAAGACATTCCATGGGTCGTGGAGGGCGTCCCATAAATGGAAGGAGTGAACAAAGGTGGAGGCTGTCCGCTTATGGCCTTTACAACGCATGTCTGTTGTTATCCTTCAGGCGACATGGAGCTCGAGCGCGACTCGTACGATGTCATAGTCATCGGCACAGGGCTAGCAGAAAGTATAGCTGCTGCGTGAGTTTCAAGAGATATGGTAAAGAGCTCGCCGCTGACCGTGGCAGAGCTCTGGCGAAGGCGGGCAAGACTGTGCTACACCTCGACCCAAACGAGTATTACGGCGGCGAACAAGCGTCTCTGACTCTGGACGAGCTACAATCATGGTCCAAATCTCGATCAGAGCCTCTATCACCGGCGGAGGCTTCCTCCAGTACCTACGCCTCGAATCAACGGGAGCGATATACCCAAACGTCGACTTCAGAACCCGACGAGCAGCTGCTCTCAAATCCCCGCCGATATGCCCTATCCCTCTTCCCTGCCGTTCTGCCTTCACGAGGCCCGCTCATAAGCACCTTGATTAGCTCGGGCGTGAGCAAATATGTCTCATTTCGGATGCTTGACTCGGTCAGCGTTTGGGATGACGCAAATGGCGGAGTGAGGAGAGTGCCGGGAAGCAAAGAGCAGGTGTTCAAGGACAAGGATATCAGTCTGATGGAGAAGAGGAGATTGATGAAATTCCTCATGTTTGCAGTGGGAGAATTTGAGGAGGATTCTTTGGTCAAGGGTATGTCGCCGACTCATCCTCCGGAATTAAGTTGAAGAGATGAATCAGGCAAAGAGGCACAGCCTTTCCTTGCATTCTTGGAAAAATCATTCTCCCTCCCTGACCACCTCGCGACACAGGTCGCCTTCGCCATATCTCACTGCTCCTCCACCTCCGATCCGACTTTGGAAGCTCTCCGGCGGACGAGACGATATCTCAAGTCGATAGGGCGGTACGGAAGCGGCGCTTTTCTGATAGGGCAGTACGGCGGAGCTGGTGAGATTGCACAGGGCTTCTGCAGGTGTGTGACGAGATAGCTCTGTCGATCAGAGGAGAGAGCTGATCAGGTCGTAGAGCCTGTGCAGTATTTGGCGGGACGTACGTCCTGGGTCCCGACTCGATACCGGAGACGATAGAGGTGAAAGAAGGACCAGAAGCTACGGTCAAGCTGAAGATCCCCTGTCATGAGCGTACAATCACTGCCAGTCGCCTCATTGCATCCCCAGATCACCTATCCGGCGTGTTGGCGCCGCGGAGTACCGACTCACTCATCAAACGAACCGCCCAGTGCATTGCAATCCTCGACAGTCTGCCCGATGCGCTGCATCGGCCAAAGGCCGAAGTCACGGATCCCCCTGAGGAGGACGAGGAGGAAAAGGGCGAAGACGATACGGCTGTAATCGTTTTCCCTCCTTCTCCCCAGAATCGAGGCAAGGCTGTGCGTGCGCTCCTGATGGGCGAGGGCACAGGATCATGCCCCTCAGGTCAATGTGAGTATAAGCGGGTGAGTATGGGATGAATGCTGATGGTCAGTCATCCTGTATCTGTCCCGCGAGCTGGATGCCGATGAAGATCCGAAAGCAGCCCTTCAACCCTACCTCCATCGCTTGTCCCCTTCGCCACCTTTTGAAGCATATCACTCGCGCTCGTCCGTATCATCAGACCAGGCCGTCTCATCGCTCTTGAAATCCCCTGCTCCACCAATCGTCCTCCTCAACCCATACACAGGCTTAGAGACTTTGACCGAGGGACTCGACTGGGAGGCTGAGCAGGGCGAAGCGGCCTTCTGGGCGGTCGTAGGCTCTCGCGAGACTGTGGAGGAGGGTCAAGGCTTCTTCGACAAGACTGAAGCGGATGAAGAAGCCGAGGAACCAGATGACATGTGAATGGACGATGTTGTACTTTTAGCTGCATACGCATTGATATCCCTGTTGTCGCGGAACGCATATGCTCTTATGACACGCCAAAGGGAGTCTCATCGACGGAACTGCCTGGATCAGCTTTACTTTGCAGCGTGCACGAACAGAGTCTCTCTCACACCAAACCGTCCCTGCCTTCTATGAAGAACCGAAGAACATCATCCTGACCAGCTCGACGACAGCTACTCAATCAGCCACCTCCCGGAGGGTTGGACACTCAGCACGACTTCACTCACTTCCTCCCACGACCAGGAATCCCATACCCAACAAGACCCACGTCCCGACGCTTCGTCTCGTCTCTGATCGTGCGGGTCGCGCTGTCCGCTTACCTGCCTGCGCTCGTGCCGCAAAGTTGGCGTTTTTGCGCTTGATATCCGCTGCCGTCGGCTAGACTTGTGTGAGCAGGGCTCAAATATACGTAATTGAGTCCAGCACACTCACCATGATGGATGCAGCCCAGATATATGCAACTGACTACTCTGTGCTCGCTGTTGATGCATTGACACGTCGCACGGATAAGGCCGAGATGGAACGGAAGCAAATTCAGTCTGTACGTCACTGCATCACTTTTCTACGCAGACCTTCTCTCGATCCTCACTCTAACTCACACTCACAAGCAACCATGTCGACCAGTATTTCTAGAACACTACAACGATCAGCAGGCGCTGTGCGCCGGCCTTTGACTCTCCGATCGGCAACGACGTCACTGCCGCGGTGGTTGCACACGACTTCGCCACGCTGGGCGAGCGAGGTATCCGAGGACCCGATGGCCGATCCCAAATTCCAGCAATTCTACGAGAAGATCAGGAATCACCAGGGAGCCGTGGATGCTATGATGAAGGTCGGGGAGGTGATGAAGTCGAAAGGTGAGTCGGGTCCAGACACAGAAGATCCTACCTCCTAAATCCATGAAGTTGCGGGCTGATACCGAGCGCAGGTCTCGACACGTCAAAACCGCCTAGCAAGATGGAAATGGTCAAGTTGAGCTTTGACAAGGACTTGAGAGATGCTGCCACAAATGTGAGTTCGGTACTGCTGTCGCTACTGTAAAGGCGAGGACGACAAGCTGATCTGACCATAGCTCGTCCAGCAATTGAAGGAGGCGGGCGTCGAGCTGGATCAGCAAGTAGGTCATGCTTCCCTACCCATGATGCGTCCTTTTAAACGCCGGGCTCGCCACTGACTTTGCAGACGATGCAGGAGATGTTCAGCAAAATGAAATAGACGAGTTCACCCAGCATATAACAGCTCTAAAAACTCCTCGAAACCTCACGTGTTCGGTACCTAAGCTTACTGCTCGCATATGCATATGCTCGCTCGCATATGCATACATATGCAATACATATGCCCCTTGGCAACTTACCGCCACAGTCTGCTACATCATCCGTCAGCTGTGCTCGCTGTCGCTGGTTTGATAGGTTATTTAAGGTTAAGCAGGGATGGGATAATTATGGTCAAGGGCGCAGCAAACAGGCACCAAACGCTGATGTCAGGGCAAACAGAGAGATAGTCAGTCAGAGTCGCAGCTCTTGGCCGATAGAGTCAACAAAGACCAGGAGCTATGCATTCAGAGCACTCTTACACTTCATCTCCGACCATCATTGCCACACACAGTCTTCATCTACAGAGCGACGTTGTCAGTTCGCAACCTAAGCGAAGTGGCTTGGGGACCCTTTCGCGCCGAGAAAAACAAGCATACCGTACCTCTCGTAACGCGACGATCCTTTGTTGTGAGGATTCGGCCCGGAAGTCGTGGCAGGGTAACGGCATTGAGATTCAGCTGCATGGCATCGGGATACCATGGACGAGCATCAGCCAGTCGCAGGTCCATCTCGACCGACAACGCCAGATATAGCGAGCAAGGGGAACGAGCAGGAGCAGGAGGCGGCTGTTGTTATCCAGAAGCATTATCGCGGCTATCGGTCACGCAAGCACCACACACGGGTTCATCTGTAAGTCAAGTCCAAGTGTGATTTGAGAGTGTCGCTCACCATGCAGGGGTCAAGATGCGAGATGGGGAGAGTTAATGAAGTCCTCGGAAGAACATGCGTACGCGCAGGAACAGCTGGAGAACCGGAATGACGTCCGGTCAAGGTCGGCCAAGATTTCTCCCTGCTCCTCCTGTCCCGCTCACGATCCTCTAGATGGAAACGAGGACTACATGCTGCCAAACGATTACAGATGGGTGATGGCTTGACGAGTACACCTGATCTGCCCATCTCGTCGTCTTCGGCGTGGGACGACCGAGAGTATACGCCAGAGGAGAAGAAGCGGATCCTTCATGCTCGACGGGCGACATTTCTGGGTAATCTGACGATGGGGGTGGGGAAGGCATTGGAAGAGGGCGAGGAGCTGCCGTTCCAAAGCAAGAGTCTGGAACAGCAACATTGGTGCGTACTACGTTTGCTCACCGCTAAAGAAGGTGGACTCATATGTGCTCCAGGCTCGAGATGATCGACTGGAAACACCGCTACGGTACGAGCACATCCGTCATCTGGTGTTTCTGACGCTGACTTGGACAGGGAGCAATATGAAGTACTACTTTCGCAAGTGGAAGGAATCGGATACCTCGGACAACTTCTTTAGATGGTGAGCGCCAGGTCTAACATTGTGTGTATCAAATCCGCGTTTCTGATATAGCAGGTTGGACAGAGGCGAGGGGAAGGATTTAGATCTCGAGGAACTCCCGCGGGAACGCCTTGAAAGGGAGAAGATCACGTACCTCTCCGCTGAACAAAGGTTGAATTACTTGGTCAACATTGACGAGGATGGACGGCTCAAGTGGTGAGTGCCTCCATGGTTGTCTTAGACTCCCAAGGTGCGCGGCTGACAGTCGAAGGGCTCGTAATGGCGAATACGTGAGCTTCTTAGCCCTTCTTCTTTTCGATGCGAACAGTACTGACGGACTAGGTGGACACTGCTCGAGACCGCTGGAAGGACTCAGGAGACGGTACAGGCATCATCCAAGATCAATCCTTCCTGGAACGTCTCCGGTCAGATGACAGCGATCCAAAAGCGAATCAGCGCGCAGATGGGCGTACCTCCGACTCGGCGTCTGATTACTCGATATCATCGCTGAGCTCGGCGAGCTACTCGGCGGATTCGGATCTGGACGATAATGAAGATACACACTATGTCGGTCTACCGAGGAAAGAAGATCAGGGTTGGCTGGAGAAGAAAGTCAAGGGCATCACGCCGGGTGGGATCAGGAAAGAGCTCCTACGAAAGACAGTCAGGTAAGCTCAGCTTTCCTCGTCCGGAGGCTTGGGTCTGTCGGCTGACCCGGCAGAACCAACACTTGGATCTACGTGAGCGATATGAAGATGAACATCTTTGTCGGAATCAAGACGAGTGGGGTTTTCCAGCACTCGTCCTGTGGGTCTTTCTCGCGCGATAAGCCTTGGTGTATCAAGCTGACTCGCAGTCCTGGCTGGCGGGAAAGTCACATCCGCGGGGATTATCGTGGTGAAAGAGGGCAGGATCAAGAGCCTGAACCCGCTGAGTGGGCATTATCGGAGCTCAATCGATGTGAGCCCGCCTCGGTCCCGGTGTAGTATCTTGACTGACATCCGAAGCATTACCGCTCCTTCATTGGACAGCTGGAGCAGAAGGGTGTGGACCTATCACATGTCAAGATCGCCAAGAGCGTACTAGTGAGAACGATTTTCACAAGGTCCACTTTCTTCGAGAGCTCATCGTTTGCAGTCCCTCTGGGGTCTGTCAAAGTACTCCCGGTTCACCAAGGCCAACAAAGACCTCGGGTCCAAGTTCAAAGCGGCCCTGCATCTCCCACACGAGCCGACCGAACAGGAGAAATCGGATGAAGTCCGCGCCAACGCCGATCGAGAAGAGAGGAATCATCAAGAACGAATGCGCAAAGTCCGAGCTGTCGAGGAAGAACCGACATCGGAGGGCAAAGAGGAGAAAGTCAAGGAAGCGCTCTTCGGGCAACAAGGGCTGAAGGAGCAAAGTTCGGATCCGGACGCGAAGACCTGGAAACCCGAGCGGGTGGATGGGACTGGTGGGAAAGGGGAGGAGTGTATCAAGAGGATCGTCGTTGATGTCGAGGATGATCAGAGACGGCGCGATCAGAAGCCGGTCCAGATTGATGGAGTAGCATGACACACGAGGCATCTCGTCCAGCAGCTTTCAAGTGGGGAGGTATACACGTTGTATCGATATGGCATACATACACGCCTACTTCTGGCCCAGTGTCTTGAGGCGATTGTCCTAGGTTTCACGCCCACTCACCCTCCAGTGCCTCAATCTCAAACTCGCCCTTGTTCAGACCCAGCTCTTTGACTGCACCATCTACACCCTCCCTCTCAGCTTTGGCATCTTCGTCCAGGTCCTCCTCTACTTTCTCCCCGTCCTTGCCAAGAGATTCGGCCAAAGAGTGGGGTGAAGAGACGATGAGCACCTCTGCCCCAGAGTACGATAGGAATGAAGGTGGATTGGCGGGGATGAACCGTCTGCCCCGGAACAACGACATGAGCTGGTTAGGATACTGCTCCTCAGTTAGCCCCTTGACCAATAATCCTCTTAGGTATGTGTATTGTCATACGCACCTGGGCACGTTTCTCCCTCGGTGTTGCCGCCGCTCGCGGGTTATTGTTGCTCTGCACATCCGGGTCTTTGACCTGCAACGCCACGGCGTCCTTCGGTGCCAGCCCAAGCTCTTTTTGGACCTCACCAAATTCGTCAGAGGCCGGAGTGGTGATTTCATAAGTCAGCAGGAGTTTGAAATCCCTCTGTCTATTCGTCGATGGGTCATCCGCTCGTGTATCGCGTGGTGAGTGGAGAATGTAATGTCCCCTCGCAACTGGTCTAGCGGCAGGTTGGTGTCTTGTACCTAGCGCTCAAGTCAGGTACTCATATCGAGACCCTCAGCGCGAGAAGTGGCTTACCCCTCGTTTTGGTCTCGTAGGAGTACGCCCCGAAAGCATCTTTGAAAGCCGAGCGGTCCGCTCCTACTCCTCCTACCAATCCCCAAATCACCTGATTCTTGGCACCTGGGTCTGGCATCTTCTTCTTCCCAACTTCGATTATACGGTGGAAATGAGATTTATCGTGTGGGGCCGATTTTGGGATGAGGATCATGTGGAATCTGGTACTTGATCAGAGCCGCCTCCTACCCAGACCGGCGGAAATTGATGGCTCACTTTGAGATGTCATCGATCGATTCGACATCATCGCCCTTGTCGATCTTTGGCCGGTACAGGAAGTAAATGTGTCCACTCTCCAGTGTCCCTTTTCGGTATCTCAGCCTTCCAATTGGACCTTATAAGGTGTTTAATGAGGCGACTCACCGTGCTTAGGCTCTTCGAGCTCGGCTTTGATCCCCTGTAATGCTCCTTTGTCCACCTCATCTTCGCCCTTCTCCGCCTTCTCTCCTTCTTCCGCTTTCATCTCCTCTCTGGTCTTGTCCATATCTTCACCCGGCTTAACCGCTTCCTTCGACTCCTCAGTCTTTGGTTCATCTTCCTGATTTCCCTGCTTCAAACCCACTTCGCCGTCTCTGCCCACTTCCAGTTTCCCATCTTCAGTCTTCCGTTTCTTCGTTCCATTGCCCTTCCCGGATGCTGGTGCTGCGCGCTTATTGCCTGTGTCAGCCGACTCGGGACCGGAAGTGCCGCTCCCGTTCTTCGCTCTGGTCGATACCATCCTGCTAGTAGTGCATGTGATCGAAATGCAAGCGCAGCAGGAGCTGAGCTGACAGCAGCAACACGATCGGAGCAGGTGACTCACTCGATGACGTTTCGGGCGATCCGGGGCTCCAAAATCGGTAGAATAGATTGCCGAAAGCGGTAAATCACCTCCTGATGGCCACTGGATCACTGCTGTCGTTATCGCTCATCTGTCCAGTAAGTCTACAGCGATACCTATCCATCTCTAAGCACATAATCATCCTCGAGGCAAGGAGGAGACCCTACTCGCAAAGACACGAACCCTCGCCCGCCACAATGCATATCCCACTCATCGCCAAGGTGGCACCGCTGCTGATACCTTATCTGTCGCCCGACCCGCGTCCCCCCGAGTCAGCTTCGACATTGACGACCTTTGAGCCGAAACACGCTTTCGCCCATTCCTCCCATTCCACACGGCCTAAGATCTATCTCCACGACGCATCACCTTCTACTCCCCTCACTGCCTCTTCAGCCGACCTTCAGTCCCTCTCAATCGAAGAGCAAGAGACGTATCTTCTCGATCATCCTAGACCTGATCTTGCCGCCGAGCCACTGTCGATCCGAACGACAACAAGGACGATACGTCGTCCGCGCATCAAGCCACCTTCCATCCTTTCCTGGGCTTTGTCGGCGCAGAATCAGCGATCTCGACACCGACCAGGCGGACCCGAGATCTACGGAGGTAGTGGGAATGACTCGCACGCGTGGACTGCTCCGGCTTATGATGATCACGAAGGATGGGAGGATGTAGAAGTCCCCGCTCCGGACGTGACGGACCGGCAGACGCTCATCGCAATGGCCAAAATGGCCAGTAATGCCTATACGACGCCCGACATCGATGGTGAGTGGTGGCCATTGGGAGCATGGAATCACTCCATCCCATTCGGTTGGGAGAAGGACGCGGATGGGCTGAGGGGCCATGTGGTGAGTATCTATTACGAACTGTATCAAACCTTTGATTGACCCTCGAAGTTCGCGGACAAGACTAATTCGACTGTCGTCATCGCGCTGAAGGGCACATCAGCGGGAGTCCTCGGTTCTGGCGGTCCAACAGCTAAGAACGACAAGTTCAACGTGAGTCCCCTTTCTCTCGCGCGACATTCCAGAACCTTGACGCTGAATGGCTTGCAGGACAACTTGTTCTTCTCGTGCTGTTGTGCTCGGATCGACTTTACCTGGACTACAGTGTGCGACTGCTATGCCGGCGGGTACAAATGCGAGCAGACGTGTTTGGAGGACGCCTTGATCGCCGAGAGTGTATACTCGACAGTCGGCACTGTGAGTATTCGGGGTTGCCGCTTCACGACAGAAGGGAGCTGACGATCGGCAGAACCTGTACAACAACGTCACGTACATGTATCCTAACGCAAACATCTGGCTGGTCGGTCACTCAGTGAGTTCCCTCTTTCCTATGAACCCAGATGTAGGGAGCTGATGGTCACAGCTTGGAGGGTCCGTCGCGGCCATGATTGGTCTAGCATTTGGTGCTCCAGTCGTCACGTTTGAAGCTGTCGGTGATCGCCTGCCAGCCAGCCGTCTACATCTGCCCTTACCGCCTGGTATGCCATCAGACAAGACTGGAATCACGCACGTGTACCACACCGCCGATCCAATCCCAATGGGAGCATGTACAGGCGGATATTCGGGCTGCTACGCCGCTGGCTTCGTACGTCCCTCCTCCCACAATTCCGCTGCCTGCGAGGCTGACGACTCTATTAGGCGCTCGAGTCCAAGTGTCATACTGGCCAGACGATCCTTTACGATACAGTGACCGTCAAGGGCTGGTCAGTGGACGTAAGGACACATCGAATAGGCGAAATCATCAATAAGGTCCTTGCCGACCCTTGGCCCATTGACGAGAAGTCCTCCGCCCTTACATCGCGAGAAGAGGAAGCCGAGGCGGATCGATTCTGGAATTGGTGGGGCTGGGGTCGACGTGGACCTGGTAAAGGCAAAGGCGGGGAAGATGACGGCGATGGGGATGACGATGGATGGGACAAACATGGTGGTGTACCAAAGGCTGAGCCGGAGGACGAGTGTGTGGACTGTTACAAGTGGTGAGCATTCAGTGTCTTTCTCGGGTTCCGGAGACATAGCTGACGAACAGGGAATTCGGAGATGGTTGGGACAAGAAGACGAGCACCAAGTCCTTGACTGGTCCCACGTCGAGATGAGTAGACCGGGGATGAGCTAAGTATTGTGCAAGATAGTACAGTCTGTTGTGTGTAAAAACATTTGCAACGTGGGTTACGATCGATTGTGGTATATGGATATCTACAGTATGACAAGGTATCTAGCTGTGCGTATATGCCTACCCGAGCTTCGCTACTCCACCCGCCTAGACCGATATCGTCTTGAAAGCATTGAACGAGTCGGAGGCGGTAGTAAGGAGCATGCCCGGAATTTGAGGATGCCAATGAAGCTCCTTGACATCTTTTTGACCTTGATGAACGAAAAGCAATTGTGGGGGCACTTCCGGTGTTGACCCATTACCGTTACCGTTGGATTTGGTCGTGGCGTCCGTGACGATGGGCGCTTCGTCTTCGTCCTGCTCCACCGAAAGGTCCCATAAGGTGACTTGGTCGTCTGCGCCCGATGCTGCAAAGACTGAAGAATCGGATGAATGCCATTCGACCGATGTGATGGGTGCGGTGTGCCATGAAAAGTGGGCCACGGGTGTCGGCTTCCTGTGGAAGTGGTTAGCATCAAGGCAAAGTGTTGCTAATCATGGAGACGTCGGGTTGTACTCACTCTTTGAACATTCGCAGATCCCAGACCTTCAGTCCACCCTCGTCACCACCCGAGAGAAGGAGGTAGTCGACCCCCTTGTTCCAGCTAATGACATTGACATCCTCCTCGTGCGCTTCGACCGATACGACGCTCTTTCTCCCTTTTGCCCTGATATCCCATACTCGTACTGTCCGATCTGCCGAACAAGACGCAAACACCGTACTCTCGTTAGGCGACCACTGAATATCCTCGACCGAGCTCGTGTGTGACAAATAAGGGTTGGGGGAAGTGTGGAACCCTGTCGGTGTGACTGTCGTCAAAAAGATCTTTCGGTCGATATCACCAGTGAGCAACCCTGTCGATCCCCATTCGATGGCGAATCCTTCTGATCGTCCGTGATTCGAGATGGTATGGACTGGCGCCTTTTGACGTGGTTTCGATGGACCGGATAGGGTATCGATATATGGCTTGACGTCGAAAATGTGTACTTTACCAGTCTCGGAGAAAGTAGCGACGTGATATGGGTCGGGAACGGCTGATCCGGCGGCACCAGACGGGGCAGCTCGGATTCGATTGACATTGCCGACATGGGGTATCGTCAGAAAATCAAGTTTGGCATCTTCGTCCTCGCCGTCATTTTCGTCATCGTCATCTCCAGCTTCGCTGTCGTCATCGTATTGCGTCTTGCTCAATCCGCTTAATCGCATGACCACTACTTCATCTTTCGCCTTGCCCTGTCCTGGGACTTCACCGGCTTGTGTTCCACTGACGATCCAAGCCGTGTGGGGGTACGTTGATCGGTCCTCGCCTAGGCTGTCCCTGAGGACGTCGAAGGATAGGCATGGCCAAGCGTAGGATAAAGAGTGAAGGGCGAGGTAGACGGATTGATCGGGCACGAGCTGTTCGCCGTCGGCTAGTTTGACGCCGGGAAGGTACGTCTCGAGCGGTTTCTCCCCTTCTTCCTCTTCCTCGTCTTCGGGTGCAGGGTGGAACTCTGCGACGAGTCAGCTCGGGCCATACATTACGCCAAAGGGTGTTGGAAAGCAGTGATTGGTATGCCTCATATCCCTCATGAAAAAAACTCACCGATATCACCATCCACATCATCATCGTCCCCTGCATCACGCTCAATCTCCTCGATCTCCTCTTCAGACTCAATTTCATCCTCCCACCGGTCCTCAAATTCACCCATCTCATCATCCTCCTGTCCATGACGAGCGGTCTCTTGCCCAACAGCTTGGGACTTGGACGTCCCCTGTTCGAGGTCGGCGATATCTGACGTACGCTTGGGCATCGTGATGTCCGGTGTGATATGTAGGACCGTACGCTATCGTTGAAGAATACCAAATAGGGATCCGTTAGAGGCTGAAGCAAGGTCGAAGCAACTTTTCTAGTGAGACCGTGGGAAACTTGCGCCTCAACTCAACCTCTGACTTTTCGAGGTCTGACTCAGGTACGAGTGATCTTTTGCCCCATTTACATTACTTGACATCGCCCAATCTCAGACAAGATGTCCCTCCGATCATCGGTTCGAGGTCTCACGGCTTCACTCAGGTCACTTTCCACGACATCACGACTCTCAAACGCCCCTTCGACCTCCCAAATCCCCGCCTCGAACCCCTCGTCCAACAGCGGTTTCGATGGCCTAACCGCTGCACTCACTGATGTTCCCGGTACATCCGAGATCGTAGCTGAGATCAACCGTCCTTCATCGTCTACATCCACATTGCCGGCCTCCATAGTCGACCCGAACGCTACAAGAGGGTATACCGCGCATAGTTTACCGCCTGATACCGATCCTTTGCTCGATCTGGTCACGAATTTATTGATGAAACACGGTCGGAAGGCCGAAGCTCGATCACGGGTCTCTCGTTTACTTTCCCTCATGTGAGTCTTCTCGATCATCAAATCCCGCAATGAAGAGTCTACATCGCTTCAAAACGGGGCTCATGCTGATTGTCCGATAGACAAGGAGCGACGAACCAAACCCCATTACCCCTCCTCCAACGCGCCGTCGCCGCTTCCTCCCCGTCTATCCGCGTCGTCTCGAGTCGAGCACGAGCCAAAACTGTCCAAACTCCACTAGCACTGACTGAGCGTCAACGGACACGTCAAGGGATCATGTGGATCTTGAAAGCGGCTGAGCGTGGACGGAAAGGTGGTATTCCGCGCGAAGCGAGGATAGCGAGGGAGGTCCTTGCTGTTTTGGAGGGTAGCAGTGATGTCTTCAAATGGCTCGAGGAGAAGCACAAGGTGGCTACTGCCAATAGGTCAGTCCCTCGTCTGACTTTTCTGCGGCCGCGAGGGTAGCTATGCTGACTGTTGCAGATCCAATCTTACTATGCGCCGTTGAGACAAGATCTCGCCAAAAAGTACTCTACTAGCATATGCATGATCATTGACATTTGTTTATCACCGACTTGTTCGATTAAGCTTGACTGGATACAGCAGCGCAGCTGTTTTGTCTTCCCCGTCTGCGTCTACGCCCTCTTGGGCTTCTTTTTGCTCGGCTGATCAACCTCGTCCTCGAGGTCGATACTGCCCTCATCGTCATCTTCCTCATCCAGCTCGTCCTCCTCCTCGTCTCCTGATTCAAAGTCATCCACATCGACCTGATCACCTCGTCCGACAAAGTAATCAATAGCATCAGCCAGCACCTCCGATTGGAGAATGACTCCAATCTGCACTGTCAGCCCTTCCGGCCTCGATTCGATCCCCCATCTGGAACCATATGGACTTACGGCGTAGGCGTCCTCGTCCTCTGTAAAGTAATTGAAGAACGATCCGACGTCTCCGTCGAAACCCTCGCCATTCTCGGCGAGGTCTTCAACTTTAACCCTAGGCTGTTTGGCGATCAAGTTCTTATCATCTGACTTCCAGTTGATCGTGGTAGCCTAATACACAGTCAGCAGAGTGCTGTTATGCGTTCGGTGACTTGCTCAGCTGGTACCGACCTTGGTGACTAGCTCTTGGTCGTCGAATTCCCGCATGTCCTCGGAGACCGATCCATCGGCAGGTGCAGCTTCAGAACCCTTGGGAAGCTCGTACTTCTTCTCCAAGACGGCGTCGGAGAAGTAAGGGTTCTCTTTGAAGTGCTATTACCCCCAATTTAGCATATACCTCCTTCGCCTTGGACGTTCCAATGAGAAACAGGACTGACGAATTTGAGAGCGAACGGACGGGGATCCTTGGGATCCTGAACCAGCTCAATGTCCTTCAAGTACTTCAAAGCGTCTTTGTCGGACTTCGAAGTGATCAGCTGCTTCAACTGAATGTGCTTGAGCTGTATCATCAGTTTCTGGACCTTCCCACTGAGAGGAGTGGACGGTAAAGACTCACCAGAGTCGAAGCCCAGAACCCTTCGACATCCTTCACTTTATCCTTCAGGAATGCGAGGTGGTCGAGAGTCTCCTGACACATGAATCGGAGGTATCGGTACTTCTTAGCGTACGCCTCTGTGGTTTCATCAGTCATCTGGTGGAGTTCGGGGGTACGCTCAATCAGACGCGCGACTGACCAACATCGAGCTCTTCGAGCAATTGCTCGGAAACGGCTGTTCGGTCAGCTACTCGTGATCCCCGGACGGAATACAGCTCAGGACTCACCAACACGAGAAAAGTCGTCTTCGGCACTCATCTTGGTTGTACGACCGGACCTGGACTGCAACGAGAGTCTCGTCGCTGGACTGCCAGGAAACCTTGTAGGTGATGTTTTGCGGGAGCTGGCACGTGGCGGAACCTTATTCAGGTAGCAGGTAGGTATTCTACACGTCGATGCGGCGATCACGGAGGTTGCTCATATCACACAGTGCATACGAGAGGCGAGCAAAAAGCATACAAAAAACTGCCCTTTTTTATGGATTTACCTAGTTGCCAAATTTCCTAACATATCATACTAGAGAAGAGATACGAGCCGAAAGAGAAGAGAATAAATGAAAAGAGCAAGATGAATCCGAATCAAATAGTGTCGATCATACCGAGACTGATGTCGAGGTCGAGCCCGAGCACGCCCGAGTGGAGAGGTAATGGCGGCCCATCCCAGGTCTGCCATCGCTCGACCTTCTTCGCGAGTGCCGAGTGATCAAAGGCGGGCCGACCAGGACCCGGATCGTCCGTATCGTTCCCTAATAAGCTGCCGACTGAAAGCTCGAGATCCTCGCATGATGACGACGGTGTTACGCACCCGCCATCCTCGTCCGACGTGCAGAGGGAGCTCGAAGACGAGCATCTATGCAATGGCGGTGGTAGGAAGAAGTCGTCGCACTCGAGTTCGTCGTCAGAGAGTGAGATGACCGGTATAGGCGATGACGAGGGGGAACAGGCAGCCGATAGAAGCGGAGTGGACGGTATCGAGTCTTTCCGCAGAGGTGCCGAGCTGATGTCATCGGCGTAGAGATCTTCGTCATCGTGGTCCGGCACCTGTACAACCTCGACGTCGACAGCCGCGGACGACTCGGCCTCGAACTCCACGTCAAGCTCGACGGTGGACGAGATGGGTGACTCGATAGATGAGAGGGTGGAAGAAGGCGACGAGGGCGACATGGGCACCTGGAGAGGGGATGGAGGAGGGGGGGAAGGTAGCGTGTAGTGCTCAAACTCCTCGTAACCGAAGTCGTCATAGTCGACCGGTGCGCCGACCTCCGACTCGATCCACTCGTGCGCCTCAATACCGTCATCTTCGCCAAAGCTCTCTACGAGCTCTTCGAACCACCTCTCGTTCCTCTGTTCAACGACCGAGTCGTGGTGCTGGTGGTCGTGTAACTCGCTCGCTCCCTCGTCCTCCTCCTCGTCCTCCTCGCCGATCACGTCGAGGCCCATGGCAGTGTTTGATTGCCAGTTGTTGACTTCGACCTGCTGACCAGTCTCGACCGACTTCCAAGCCGACTTGACCGCCTCTCGCACAAGCACTCCCCTGAGCAAAGTCGCTTCGTCTCGACCACCAAGAGGTGATTCGAGGTTGTATAGCTTTCGCTCAGAGAGGACCAGAAGCCTCTCGCCGAACGGCGTGAGGACGGGTCGGGCAGTAGATTGGAATCGCATGTTGTTGGCTCGAGAAGCGAGTCGTCGTTCGTACCTGCTACTAGTCGCGACAGTAGGAGTGTAAGCTGGAGGTGGAGTTGTCCAGCTCTTTTGGATATAGGTATCAAGTATGGTACCTTTGATTTCGTTTGGTATGTTTTCGGTAGTAGCCGTAGAAGTGTAAACCGGTGTATCTTCGTCTGAAGCGAGCGAAGGGCTTAATCGCCTAGTTGGCGAGGTGGATATTTCGACGAGGTGCCCGGGGACTTGAGTCGGGGCGGATCCGCTGCTTCCTTCTTCTTGTCGGTGTTCGAGTTGCTGTTCTGGAAGACTCGATGCTTCATGGAGAAATGGTTGTTGAAGTCGGACATGTTGGGCAATTGGGTTGGTTATGGTGGTTGGGTGGTTGACGAGTGGTGACAACGTGATGGATGTGGTTGACGGTGTTGGTTCTTGCAGGGTGGACCGAAGGGTCTGAGTGTAGCTATCTGGTTGAGTGTGGGTTTGTGAAGTGTTCTGACGCGGTGTGGTGACTACTCTGATTTAGGCAGACATTGTTAACGTATAGTCTGTCTAATAAGTAGTAAAGTGATAGTTGTCTGTACGTGGGAACAAGCACCGTCACGCATCGTCAGCTTTAAACCAATTTGTACGTGTAAGCTGATTAATCCGACTCGAAATGCTTTCAAATAAACACTAATATTAGCGCTAAACAGACGCCCATTTACTAAATCAAGTAATTGCTTGGTCACTGCTTGGTCAGCTTAAACCGGCCCATTTCTTCGGACCCGAGAGGTGCAATACGAGTAGATCCGCACAGGTACCCGCGCGTCTATGGCATGACCGAAGGACCGAATACTGTCGGCTCGGAAATACGTAAATTCGTACATGGCCACTGTCCGTTCGGTCCAGCCGCTCTCCCATGATCATCTCCCCACTCAGACTATCCGTCCGCCCTATGTCAGAGGATTGAATGTACCTCGTGTCGCTGGGCTTCTCACCAGCAACAGTGACGTCCCATGACCCAAGATTCCTCCCTCCGGTTCCTCCCAAGGATGATGCCGCGATGTGGCGGCCCCTCCGCTGGTCAGATATCAACAGAAGTCTGTATACCTCGGTGATCGACAACGTGCACGGTCTCGAAAGCGGTATCGTCCGTTCGGAGTCGCTCGATGACTGTACTGCGTGATTCGGTCGGAACTCTGGTGACGGACTCAAGGTCACTGGCGGCCTAGAGCAACAGCTTGGTACCGTATCGTTCCACCTCCGCCATCCTAATTATGTTGTCTTCCCTCTATGTCGTACAACACTCCAGTCTTTCAACTTGATGTGAGTCTGCGACAGAGCTTGGTGAGGCCTGGGCTGTGCCGAAGTGCTGTGACTTTGACAATCGTGTTGAGAGCAGTTCTTGCTTCTCCTGACCCAGCGACCTGTTTACAGAGCTTTCTCCTACAAAACAGTCGGTCACAAAGCCAAGGGCGGATCGGTGCGGGAACGCCCTCTCCCCCTCCTCCTGAGTGGAGCAAGAATACGTCCAGGGCCGTGCCCGGCTTACCGTTGTACGGTCAACAGATCTGGTCACTCTTCTGGGAAACATCCCACATGCCATCGATGCCAATGCGTCTTGTTAGAGCTCAGAATAGGCTCAAATCCCGATCCTCGATAAGCCGGGAAGATCTGAAGCGTTGTGAGGTCGTGAGCACCTGTCGACTCCTGGGCAGACGGACTATACACGGTGTACATTCCGTCACCTTTCAAGGGTGTTGAGAACGAATTCTCGCTCAGCTGAGTCCTCTGTGCGTCCCGAAGTGTAATCTGCCGGCTGCGGCCATCGAGGCATGTGTAGATTGCCTTGTATTTCTGCACTTGGGGCAGCGCGCGCACCGAGCCCTACAAGGTGATGCGGGTCGCCCTCGCAAGAGATCGGCAGTCTAGTCAAAAGCGCTCGGTCTAGCGCCAGAGAGCGCATCAACAACTTGCATCTTCTCTCAGAACAGGTATGTACAGCACGGCCCCAGCAATCTGGTCAGATCGAGCGAGGTGAAGCCGTCTCTCAACTCTTGCCCAACACCCATCAATCAATCCAACTGCATCAAAGCTGGGGGCGGCTGGGACAGGTCTCGTCTTGGAGGGTACAGGATGTAGTTCTTGTCGTCCGGTGGCTCGCCGTCGGTGGTCATCATGCTTGGTTCGCCGATCCAAGTGATGTCACCCCTGTATGACGTGCCCGGAGCGCTCATGTCTGTCAGGGCGACTTGACTCCTTAGGCCCGAGGTCGCCGGCGACCACCTCACCCAAGACCTCGCGCCTCTCTCCAATCGGCTTCGCGCATTCTTGATGCTGGCGATGGTAGTGGCATCGCAGGGGTGAGCACGCATCTCAGTGCTGTCGTCATTGTTGCAATTGTGACCACTGATCTCGTACGCGAGCTTGCCGATCAGGACGCCGTGGGCATGCCGAAGAGCATCCCGGGGGGTGGCGGCTGACGATCCCGAGTTCGCTCGTATCGATCGTACAGCATCCCAGTAGTTTTTTCGGGGCATCGCTTCCAACGTGAGGGCAGCCGTCGACAGTATGGCCGCGACATCGGCGAGACGTGCGGTCAAGTAGGGTTGGCGCGAGTGCCGGTGCAAGGAGGCAGTCGGGAAAGCGAGCTGAACCGTAACAGCCATGGATGGCGTCTGGTCGGCCCTCGAGGCGTACGATGGCTGCTGCTGCGCGTTGCTGGAGGGGGTAGCTGAGGTGGTCGAGGCCACGGTCGGAGTGTTTTCTCCGGGAGTGAAGATGACCGAGAGGCCAGCGTTGGCGAGGTCCTCCGCCTCGTCGTCAGTCAGTCGTGGAAATCGGTCAACTGGAGGCCCATAAACAGCAGCATCGGTGCTAGTTGGAGTCATGGCCGCATAGATTCCAGGTCCACGCGAAGGAGCGCCACTCTGCCAACCAGACATGGTGATGGGATTTGAGGGGATGAGTGTCGGTCAGTGAGAGCAGACCTCCAAGATCGAGCGCCTTTATACCTTTCAGTCGGCATCTGAGTCGCTCTTGTGCCTTCAGTTGGGAAGAAGCGCTAGACGTGGGAACAGAAGTCCGACAGGCAGTATACCTTTGTCTCGGGCGGTCAATATGTCAGCGGGATGTTCCGGCCGAAGCGGGTCGGAGCGAGCGAGCGGAATGCACAGTCGGCACAGGCCACCGAAACAGTCATCAGTCTGCGAGATAAACGGGTGCATAGGGGAGAAGGGCAAGCAGGGGTTGGGCGAAAGTGAGTGGCACAACAACTCCGATCGGGCTCGGAGCTTGGCGGTGCTTCAGATACCGATGGCGGCTTTACCGACGACCCCTATCTGGCAGCGGTATTGAGTCGGGGAAGGTCAAAGGTAAGGCTTGGCAGTTTGCGGATTGGTGATAAATACGATTCGTCGGAGTGCGTCTGGCGTCTCGGTTCCGCCCGCCGCAGCGGCTCATTTTGCAATGACGTAGTCCGACCAAGTCGACTTCAGATCCTTTGTCGCCGGTATACCAGGTATGACGACAGAGCCTCTCGGTTCTTCCACGTTCGTGAACTTGATCGTAGCTTGAAGTCTTGGAAGAGGGTTCCACACTGATACGGTCACTTCCGAGGTGCTGACCCAATCAGCATGTACTTTGACGCCTCGATGACTAGCGATAAGCTGGTTGACGCGGGGATGCACTGAAGTGTAGCCATTCAAGGCCCGAAAGGTCTGTCGAAACAGGGCGGACAGCCCTGCATCGCGCTGTATGGCGAGCTCGGTGTCCGATTCGGCATCCGTCGCCCAGTATGCCAGAGTGCGTCTGTCGTGCGCCTCTCCGAAAGTCAGGGCGAGGGAGGTCGCGAGGGAGACTGCGAGATCAGGTTGGGGACAGGTCTTCTGTGGTATCAGGAGGATACGGTGAGGCATCTTGTAGATCGCGTGTGAGTAGTCGGTGCCTTCGGGCACTGTCACCGCGACAGTGGAAATTCTTGAAACAGCGAGACTGCCGGATCGCTCGAGTGCGGTCAGGTCAGTGGAGTTGAGTCTTGGAAGTCGTCGCGTAGTCGACGCGCGGGTGCTTGCTGGCATCTTGCCAGCGATGGTGTGTTGTAAGCGAGAGCAGAGGACGGTAATGTCTTCTTCCCCGACCTGTTGCACTGTATATATAGGCCCACCTCCGTTGAAAGTTCGGATGGAGAGTCGATGTGATCGCGGCGCGAAGAGAAAGGTTGTCTTCCAGATTGGCAATTCGATATTGACTTCCTTTGTGGCCAAACGATCGAGCTTGATGAATGGGGAAGGCTCCATCTGTTCGATCGCCTGAGAAGCCTCTGACCCCACTTCGGCCTCGATCGGTCGGGTGGAGCGTACCTTCGTGGGAGAAAGCTGGGACAGCATGGTGTTGGGTGAATACGGATCGGTCGCGAGCTGGCAATGCCGAGTCCGTCCTTCAAACCTGCGACGTGACAAGCATCATATCGGACATGAGTGATTCGCTGCACAGCTCTCGCTCGCGATCCCTTCTCACAACTCCACTGTGGGCGGACTTTACTGATCGAGCCTGTCATGGCGGTCGCAGTCATCGATGGAGCTGCATCGGCAATACCGACAGACACGGATGAACGTCACAAAAGCTACGTGAAACCCAACACCGCATTGCTGACCGTCAGTGGTACTCTGTAGATAAGCATGTTCACTCACGCCTTCTCCCTGACGATCCGTTCACCGTCAGTCGTCGCGTAGTGAAGGTCGAAAGGAGCGATACCCATGCTAACACGTCAGTCATCTATATCGCATCCTTGCCGACGACGAGTCGACTCACGCGCTCCTTCCTTCTTCAGAAAGGATGTCGGACTCCAGTCCTCGACCACTGAACCTGCTCTCACCCACTCCGCCCGGGAAGTCGGGCGCGGGCAGTCCGTCGAGGAAGAACGATTTCTGGTCTCTGACATATTCGATCGTTTTTGGTGTAAGTGGTACAGCGGGAATGTAGAGCACTGCCGATGGACCGGTGCCCTTGTGCTGCGACTCGACGGCGTGTATCATGTCTGTCCCGTCAACGTTCACCCAGACTGACGAGGATGACGATAAGAGATTACTCACCACAATGCCAGAAGACCTGATCACCGGGTTTGACCTTTGGTACAGACACCATCGTCCTGTCCAGCTGGAGGTGCGGGTGCGTCTCGTCGTTCAATTCCTGGCCCTTTGCCCTTGGCGCGCCAGGGAATCGAGTGGATTGTAAGTCCAGATCCCAGTTGGCAGAATCGAGGTACGCTGATCGAGAACCAGCTTCTTCCTTAGTCTGTTTGGGTGCGAACAGAGGTCGAAGCATCACATATGCCGACATCTCCTTGAGGAGAGGGTAGACTCGGAGAGTACCTTCCGTCGGTCCAGTGGTGGAGATGGACGTCCAGCCTTGCATCGCTCGGAAGCAAGAACAAGTACCGGCGCCTTCGTAGATAGCCTGATTGGCCGTCGCTCGTTTGTCTATATCATGTCTTCAGCTTCTGAAGATGCCGGGCACACGGAGACGTACCGATATCCCAAGCGTCAAAGTTCTCCCAATCACCCTTCAAGATACTGCGGTAGACATCCCGGTAATCCTGATCCTCCCATCGCTCCACACTGCCTCCATCCATATGCGGACCCAGCGCAAACTTAGCATCCCCAGGATGCCGTATTCGTAGTCTGTCGGCATAGGTGACTGGTGTAATGAGGGAGATCTCAGCCTGAGGGGGTTTGCGGAAAAGAGATAATAGAGCTCGCTGAACAGCCATGGAACGAGGATGTGAACGAGCCTCTAGTTGAGTCTTTGACCAACTACAGGTTTTTCAGTCTCGTGGCTTGCGCAGTGAGCGGAAAGATTTGCTGACTATAGCTCAAACACCTGCTTGTCGTCCGCTGGAAAACCCTTGACTTCGGGATTGAGGGCGATATACTGCCGAAGCTCGTCCAGCCATTTCGTCGCCTGTCTATCAGTCCTGAACTCTTTCCCAAGTGACGAAGATCCCTCACCTTGTCTTCCGACACGACACCCCGAACGACGACCGTCCCGCACTCTTTTATCCTATCCAGCGTGGCCTTCGAAGGCGATTCCACAAGCTCGTCATACTCGATCTCCGGTATGCACTACTGAGTAAGCCACTGCATCAAGTGCAGCCATACTCGGACTCACTGCTTGCTGCCGTCTCTCGATGTCGTCTGCCAAAAAAGCCAAACGGCTGGACAGACTGGCCCAGCTCTTCCGCAGAGCCGCGTGGTTCGCTTCGTCCCCTATGATAGATCGTTTCAGCTGGAGGTAGCTGTCCGGTAAGACCTCTTCGGCGTCTCCGGTCAATGACGAGAAGACATTGCCGATCTGTACTAGGTCAGAGCAAGCACACATGCCCAAGCGGGGACGGGACTCACATCGCCTTCCGCCTTGGCTTTCCGCTGAGAGGGAGGAGGGGCGGACCGTGAAGACCCGACATGTTCGGCTGCTACTGCCAGCCCGCGTCGCTGTATACCTGTCAAGAAGCTAGTCCTGATTGCCGTGACCATTTTCAGTATGATGAGGGCGTGGTCTACGCCTATACATCTTCCTCTTTATACCTTCCGACTTCGGCACAACTACGCAAAGAAGTTCGGTCCGGTAAACAGAAAAAGCAGTTGATTTAGCCGACGTCATGAAGTCACGAACGCGCACGAACCCGGCGGAGCTGATCCGCGAGTTTAGCAGTTCAGCGGCAGATTGCCGGTCTCTTAGCGAGGGCCTGGTACAACGAGGAATGTAGAAGTAGGACGTGATACTGGTTATACGGTACAATGCGACTAGTCGTATCCTTTCCCACTCCTCTTCTTGCCCTCACGGACCTTGAAGTGCTTCTTGTCTCCCTTGTTCCTACCCATCGAGGCGTATTGACTGATAGGCATACCGTCGGGTCCCAATTGTCTTTGATGGGGATAAGCCGTATTGCGTGAGTAGCCAATTCCACCTTCTTGCTTGTCGGCAGGTCCCTGACGCGTTCCAGCAACGACTGGGCGCGGAGCGGGTCCAGCTTCCGTGAAGAAAACACCATCGAGAGCTTCGGCTTTCTGACTGCCTGTTCGTCCTGGAGCAGAAGCAGCGTTGGCGCGGATCGATTGTGAAGTCAATTGACGTTGGCGCTGTTGCTCCTGTTTCTGTTTCGTCAACGGTTCCGAATCGCCAGGCTGGGGGTCGGTGATGCCTGTCGCGTCCGAAGGGGCTGATGATGGGATGTATGTATCGGCATTCTTTCCAACATGCGTTGTTGGCGCCCTCTTTCGCCCGGCCTTGTACTCTGCATCTAGCCTTGCTAGCGTTTGCTCCCGACTGGTCGACATGAATTCGTCCGCGTCGATGCCGGGTGGTGGGTGCGCGTAGAGAAGCTTTGCGTTGACGTAGTCCTTCAATACATGTCGAGCCGCTCGGGATGTGTCGGGCATACCGAATGATGATCGAGTCATACCTCGCGCAACTGTCTCGTCAGTCTCGGCTATACAGGCCCTTGACGCCAAGCATGAACTCACTGGCATACGACGAGAGCAAATCCTCCCATCCGACCTCGCCAGATCCTCCGTCCTCTACCGATTTCACGCCAATACCGATACCATACACACCCTCAAGGATATCTTTGGGTATTCTCCGGCAAACCAAATCAGCAGGTGCAGAGTACTCTTTCATCTGATCGATGGGCAGAACACCATCGACGATCATATCGGCTTGTGTCATGGCGAACTGCGGGAAGACGAGACCGGGACAGTCGCACAGCAGGATGTCGTCCGACAGGTTGAGCGTTTGGAAATGCTTTGTTTTACCGGGTGTGGCCGAGACGGATACCTTCTTGGCCCCGAGAAGGGCGTTGATGGTGGAGGATTTTCCGACGTTGGGGTATCCGACCAATCCGATGACTAGCTTTTCGGGCGAGGGTTGACGCTCGGTAGCGAAATCTACGGCAAGGAATCAGCAGTGTTCCAGCATGTGACGTCGGCAGAGCTCAACTCACGGCTGAGCTCCGGGGCAGCATCGACAAACAAGTCTTCCAGCTCGGTGACGGATAAAACTCTCGTCCGACGGTCCTCCACTACTTCTTGACCCTGCTTGACAGCCCGCTCATTGACCTCATCGACAACATCCCGCATCGGAATCTTCTCGCCATTGGCAACACGTCGGTCCATTGCCGTCTCCTCATCTTCCTCTCCGCCCTCGCCTTCTGTCGACCAGCCTTCCTCGTAATCTGCGTCCAGTGTGGTCTGCTCCACCTTCTTGGACAGCTGTTCCTCGGCCGACTCAACCTCCTCGCCTGAAGCGTACTCTGCATCCGCATCCACCTCTTGGCCGTCTTCGTCCTCGTCGTCCTCTGTCTCTTCTTCCTCATCAATGGCGTGCTCGCGACGCCACATTCGGTCCGCCTGCTCTTGCGCTGCCGCAGCGTTGAATGCCGAGAAGAAAGCGTATGCGACGCCTCGTTCTTCATAGTAGTCTGCCCACATCGACCTGAACATCAGCATCAGAACCGCATGGACACCCGGCTGAGGCTTTTGGCAACTCACCTTTGCTCATAGGTGAGGAGGTCCGCCTTGTTGATCAACAGCAGACAACGTCTCTTACCCTTGCCTGGCACCGCCGCATCCGCCTCATCACTCCCTATCTCGTGGACGTAGTTCTCCAGATCAACACATCGGAAACCAAGCGGATTACGAGCGTCGACAATCTGGACAATGAGGTGTGATCGCTCGATGACTCGCCATAGTTGTCGCCATAGCTGCAAATTACGTTCAAAAGGGGTCATGAGGAGGTCGGAAGACTCGGCGAGTCTGGCAAAGCAGTCAGTAGGAGCTTCATAGTCAGATGAAGGGCGTGAAGACTCACTGAGCCAAGGATCTACGCCAATCGAGGAAGGATTCCCTCTCCTGCTTCTCCAGCTCCAATCTCGTTGTTTCGCGTGTCCATGCAGGTCTGACCTTGTAAGCATAGCATACGCATATGGCTGATCGAGGTCAACCTACCGCCTAGGAACAGTCAAGTCATCTCGCAAATCTCCTTGACGCTTCGCGACGGCTCGTTCTTCGTCTTTCGACAACAAGAATGGGTTCTTGACTGCCGCTTCTCCGGGTCCAGCAGATATGATTCGACTCTTCGACCTTTCTAAACGAGTCAGATCTGTCTTCCTTTGGGTACATATTCCAAGCCAGACTGACCGGTCGTGAAGTCGGCATCGGCCAATGCAGCATTGGCCAGGAACTCATCGAGATCCCTCTCGTGCGTGACTGATGCCAACGGGTTCCCCTCATCTAGTGTATACTATCATTGGCGTCAGCACTGTGTCGACCACAACATCCGTAGCCTGCAATACAGGGCGGGCACTTACCAATTGTGACTCCACCGGCGCCACTGCCTCTTTGGCTTTACGATTGATGAGCGCTTTGCCCAAGCCGGACGAGCTGACTTTAGTCCTCTGCGGCTGGGGAAACGTCAGTGCTGATTCTCCGCATCGTCTTAGAGCTGTAGCTCACCATGCTGGTGTAGTGGGCGTGCTGCTGGATAGACGATGAGTAATGCGTCGAAAGTGGACCCAAAAAGCTCAAAATATGACGTTCGAGCTCGATTACGTAAGATGCTCACCCTCCTTGTGAGAGACGATTGCAGGGCGATTGCAGGGCGATTGCAAGGCGACTGCAGGGCGATTGCATAGCGATCCAACCAAGCTACCAAGCATCGTCGTCCATCTCCACTCCCGTCCGCTTCCAGCCATCGCTCTCGCTCTCCCAGTCATCATCGGCGTTTTCGCCCCTCTCCTCGTCCTGATCGAGAGCATGCAAGTCGGCTTCTTCATCATCAGCTTCCGTCTCGCCAGACAGAAAGGCTTCTTGTCCTTTTTGAAATGCTCGTAGTCGCTGTGCGTCCGTGCCGTTCGGATTGAACAGTGCTCGGTAGCGAAGTTCTTTGAGTCTCGCGTAGCGGCCTTGTCGGTGATTCGGCGAAGTGAGCGAGAGGAGAGACATGAGCGGAGGCGGGGGTGAAGGCACAGAAGGGTTCGTTTGAGATGTAGTAGTGTCGTCGAGTCCTGGTACTCCTGGATCTTCACCGTCAACATCGTCTGCATCCGATTGAGCATCTTCGAGATCCTCGTCGTCGTCGTCCCAATCGTCATCACTCCAGTTCTTCCTGATGGGACGAGCGCGTGTTGGGACGATTTTGACGCGATGATGAGCGTGGCCCGCTTCGGGATCCCACACGTCCGACTCGTCGTCCGAGATGGACAGCACCTTCTCTGGCCGGTTTCGTGGAGGCGAGCGAGCCGACGTCGATGCGCCAGGCGGCGGCCATTCAGCGTCGTCCGGCTCTGGCAGGACGGAGGCATGCTGCTCCGCAACAGAGTCAGCCAGCGCTGCCGGAGACTCAGCTACTGGATCGGTGGGCGTCTCGGGCGATGGCGATCGCGTGACCGCCGCCACCGGCCCACTCGTTGCAGTTTCGTTGGCGCGCCCCTTTCCCTTCCAGCCCGCGTTTATGAGTCTGCCCATCAAGCTATATGTTGCTTCGGCGTCCGCCTCCTCCTTGGAGTCACCGGGGTTTTCGGGATCGAAGAACGGATGAAAGCCAGCCTGCTTGACTGGA
Organism: Tremellales sp. FJII-L8-SW-PAB2; assembly: GCA_022813505.1. Taxonomy (NCBI): domain Eukaryota; kingdom Fungi; phylum Basidiomycota; class Tremellomycetes; order Tremellales; species Tremellales sp. FJII-L8-SW-PAB2. The sequence goes on along the minus strand of JAKLMH010000012.1, from coordinate 33,022 downwards.
GTCGGTCCGAATTCGTCTTCCTCCTCGTCAACCTCCCCTGTAACATCAGGAGCAGGGATGTCGAGCGGTTCGTCCGTTCTGTCGGCAGATCTCTCACTTCTTCCCCTGCCTTCCCCACGTTTGCGTCTGACTCGCGCCTTCATTGGCGTTTCCTCCATCTCGCCCGTCAGACGTTTCCGCGCCTTCGTCCGCGGTGTGACTTCTTTGGGTGGACTGATCCTCGATTGGACTTTACGTAGCGAGTTTTCCTGAAGGAGCTGCTTGAGTTTTGAAGGGGAAGATGCGTGGAGAAAGGGCGATGACATCGTAGTCGCCGAAACCGAGGATCGATCCTTCAGAGCTGAGTTGCGGAGTGGGGAAGCGGCGAACGGGTTGATAGGGTTCGGATCGACGACCGGCCCGGTATATGGTCTTTTCTTCGGTGTAGTCAATAAACGCGAGGTCGATGGAGACGATGGTCCATTCAAGGCTGCCTTCGAGGCTGTCCGTTTGAGCTTGTTATCCTGCGTTGCAGTCGAAGGTCCAGCCTGTAACGACATGTCGTCGCCATCGGCCTCGGACTCGGATAGGCGAGAGCTGGATCTGCGGGCCGGAGGTGTAGGAGTGGTGGGGTATTTCGAAGACGATGCTTGTTGACGAACTGCCTGTGGAGTGCGTTGTAGCTGTGACGCGGAGGATTGCGTTGCGCTTCTTTGAGATTGCGAGGAAGCTGACGACCCTTTAGATAGACGTCTGTACAGGCTATACTGCTCGGCTGCACCTGTCAACATTGCTCTCTGCCTGTCGGTGAGACCTACCGATTCCACTGGGATCCCGTTTAATATCGTCCTTGGTCGGGTCCCTTCCATTTGAAGCCTTGAAACCCTTCTCCCAGCGCTTGACGAGCGCTTTGACCTCTGTAAGGTCCATCCTTTTCAGGCGTTTGACCTTTCAATGTTACCCAGGGAGCAGCGAAAGAAGTCGCGTCGCAGAACGCGTCTCTAGTCAATGGATGACACGAAATAGGCGCGCCGGAAAAGACGGAGACAAAAAGTCTGAAGCTGACGACAATCGGCAACGCACGTATTGGATGTCGATCACGATCTGTCTATGTACCTAGAGTCATCAGGCCATCAGCTACATCACGCGCATCGGTAACGATCTTCAAGAATGTCTGCAGTACCCAGAAGAGTTTTGCGCTCCGCACGGTCCGTCTACCTCACTTCGATTCGAAGCTATGCGGCCCAATCGAGCTCTTCGTCCAAGAAGCCAGCTCTCTCATCCGATCCGCTCCCATCGCCCGCTCCGCAATTTCCACCTCCCAACAACCCCTTCGAGCCTGCTCAAGCGGCACCTGTCAAGAAAGGCGAATACTCTGAATCAACCAAGACGCTGGTCAGAGGTGTGGCAAAGTTGATGGGATACAATTCGAAAGCGTCAACGGCGATCCGAGAAACTGGCCGCATGGTCCGCAGTGTCGTGGAAGCGGTCGAAGACGACAAGGTGTTCTGGTACGAGGACTGCAGGCTGCCGGCGACATATCAAACCTTCTTCCAGCTTCATTTGCTCTACATCCTGATCCTCATGCCTCGATTACGCGCGTTGCCCGCATCGGACGTCTTGCCGCCTCACCCGATCCCGGAGCCGATCTCAACGACCGAGCCACAGGGTAACGATACACCTTCATCGTCAACGTCGATCTTGACGAAACCGAACTACGAGGCGTACCCGACCGAATTGCTTAATCACTTCTTCGAGATGGCCGAATCTCAAATGCGTTTAGTGCTGGGCAAGGGGGAGCGGGAACGGGTCATCCGAAAATATATGGATGAGATGGGAGAGCAATGGAAGGGTGCCGGAGTGGGGCTGGACTATGTCATGGGTCTGACTATCAGCGAGAGTCAGGAAGACCGAGTCAAGGCGGACGAGGAGCTGGCTTCGTGGGTCTGGCGTAATCTGTTCCAGGGCAAAGGACTCGGCAAGGACGGCGGAGCAGATGAGGTGGGACTGCCAGATCAACTAGAGAGGGTGGTCAGGTTCGTGCGAAGGGAAATGGCCAGGCTCGACCGTATAGAGGACGCCGATGTGATCGCAGGAAACATCGGTCGGTGGAGTATGGTCAAGGAGGCATGAACGTGCCTATCAGAGCAGCGTAGCATATACATCACCACGTCATGACATCAAGCTCTCAAACCTTGTCTTCGAGCTGCACCGTCTCGCCAGAATCACTGATGACCTTGTATCGGACTACGGGCCGTCAGCCTGCTAGCTCCGACACGTGTGAGCGATCACACTGACCTATACGCCAAGCGCCCTCCTGCTTCGGACGGATAGAGGTGAAGTACAAGGTGCCAGCATCTCGATCGCCCTGTATGCGGAATTTGAGATCGACACGGCCTTGCATGTTGTTAATCTGGTCGTCAGTCCAAACACCCTCCTCCGATTGCAGCAGGTACGCACTGTTCCAGAAATGTAAGGATCACCGAAACCTGCCCAAGTCAGTCTCACTGGACCGATCTTCGCGTTCGCGTGAAGTCACTCACTCCACCAATTGTTGACCAGCTTGACGCGATCGCCAAGTACCGCAGAAACGTCCGCCGAGTTCCGCAGTTGAAAAGTCACTTGACGTACGACTGAAGACGCGAGACGTTCTGAAACATGAGAGCCGGCCTAGGATCTGCGATCAAAGGAAGGGTGCTCACCAGCGTTTGTAGCGTAGAAGACCACCAGACCCCAAGCACTCGCTCCGAGCAGGCCGAGGAGGATGACTGGTTATAATGAGCTGAATTCCACCTGGGCGGTCTTACAAAGTGGTACACGATTCTACCTGATCAGTTTCAACCAGCACGAGTCATCCTGAACCCACCTTGAGTTTCGGCAAGTCCTTCTCGCCCGGACGCTCGTATACCAATCGAGGCTTACTGGGTCCAGCAAAGTCATCGCCTTTCTCAGCACGAACATAGGCTGGCACAGGTCCTCCGCCTTTCGCCCAAGATGGCGTACTCCCCGCTGGCATTCCGCGTATCATCTCCGGTCGTTCATGAATCTGTTGAGGGGAGGACTTGTTCGAAAAGACTGTCGGTTTAGGCCGGTTCGTAGAGGACGATGATGGGGCGGGAGGCAATTGAGCGGCATGTCGGATGAAGGTCGGAATGGGGCGTAAACGAGGTGCTGTCGTATGTAGCATACGAGACAAGGTCGACTTCATTGCGCCTTGAAGCCGTGATCTCCTTCAGATAAGGTAGGATTATCGCTGCTTTGAAACAGCTGGCAACTTTACCGGTCGTATCTGATGTGTCAGGTCGTGGGGGTGATTGATTACGATGACTTGCTTACGTCATGACGTCGTACGAGGTTAACGTTTAGACGACGCGACTTTTCGAAATCTCAGAGCTCTTGTTTACTTAAAAAACCATCTTCTTTCTACTGTTCATACGTCCATCATCGTGACCTCGCCGGAAATGTCGAGTGATGGACCAGCGAGCAACTTGCGGAAACGCAAGTCCGGGAACCTGTCTTCGGAGAAAATTGCCAATGGGCAGTCCACGGCGCTCATGAAGATCAACGCAGTCCCGACGGAGCACGGACAGGAGATGGACAAGAAGCTCGACGAGCATCAGTCGTGGGTAGCCCAGCAAAACCCTGCGCAAAGATACGGTGTTGACGTTGTACAGGTACGAATTTGGCGGACCCGCCGGTACCACTGCGATGATGGTCGGCTTCCCCTTGCTGATGTGTGAGTGTGTGCGTGACACGAGAAACGCGGAGTGGCTGACGGGTCAGACTACCTCTGGGCGTGTCTCTGGTACCATAACGGCAAGCTAATCCATCCGACCTCATTGGACGACATCAAGCCGTTCTTCCAGCGTCTCGGACATGAAATTTACGAGGTGAGTTTAGGGTGTGCTGTCTATAATGCACAGCCCTAAACGATCAGGGAGCATACCCGACCAAGTTTGCCTGGGCCACCTACTGGGGCTTGACCACCATCCAGCTTTTCTTTGCTGCGATCATGCCCGGTGTATGGCAGAATGGGCTCCCGGTCCCATCGCTCAACTACGAGGTCCTGCCTTACAAGTGCAACGCCTGTTTCTCTTGGTACGCTACTTTGGTCCTCGCCTATGTCTTCCATACGTTCGGCATCTACCGACTACCCTGGATCGTCGAGCACTTTGGCGAGATCATGTCGGTCGCAATCATCTCTGGGTTCGCTGTCACCCTCACCATCGACTTTGCTGCTCGAGCTTTCCACTATGGTGGTAAGCCATTGCGAATGTCGAATGTGTGGCTGTACGACGTTTTCATGGGCGCTTCGCTCAATCCCCGTATTGGCGTCATCGACCTCAAGATGTTTGCCGAGGTCCGAGTCCCCTGGGTTTTGCTGTTCCTCATCGCGCTGTCGGGCACTGTCAAGCAGTACGAGGAGATGGGTCGGGTTACCGGCAACATGATTGTTTTCCTGACCGGGACTGGACTTTACATCAACGCTTGCGCCAAGGCCGAGCACATGATTCCGCAGACTTGGGACATGTTCCACGAAAAGTTCGGATTCATGCTCATCTTCTGGAACATGGCCGGAGTGTGAGTCACATTCTTCAATCCGCGGTCGAAGCTTTGTGGCTGATTTTTCCAGTCCTTTCAGCTACTGCTACCCAGTCATCGCCATGGTCCGAAACCCGGTCGAGGCATACGAGTTCCCGCTTATCGGTACTATCGCCGCTCTTTGCACTCTCCTTACCGCCTACTACATCTTCGACTCGGCCATGGCTCAGAAGTCCATCTTCAAGATGCAGCAACAAGGCGAGTACAAGCCTCGACGCGCGTTCCCCGTTCTGCCAGGTATCGAACTCGACAACCCAAGCTATATCCAGACCAAGCACGGCAACAAGCTCCTTACCGATGGGTGGTGGGCATATGCTCGCAAGATCAACTACACGGCCGATTGGATTCAGAGTCTCATGTGGGGTGTATCGGCTGGATTCGTCACGCCCATCACGTTCTTTTACCCGGCTTTCTTCATGGCCGTCTTGGTGCATCGATGTGGAAGGGACTTTGAAAAATGCGCAAGGAAGTACGGAGAGGACTGGGACGAGTACTGCAGGGTCGTCAAGTGGAAATTCATCCCGGGAATCTACTAGGCGAACTGTCAGCCAGGACAGGGTGAACTCATCGACCATGAAGTCTAAAAGTGACGAGCGTCCGGAGAACAGATCGACAGAGGTGTCGCGCGCTGCCAGCGTGTCGTCGAGCCCCTGGTGCTAGACACATGATATTGGAATGCATTCAAATCTGCCTGTCTCGATTCACGCACGCGAACCTCACTCCATAATCGTCCTTCGCCCCGGTCGTGTCTGCTCTGTTACACCATCGCATTCTTTGACACTGGGTGCGCCCTACAGATCAACCAGCCTCTGCAATCCCTCCTCCATCTTCTCCTGCTCAGCTCGTTGCAGATTTTGCCTGTCCCGTATCGCTTGCTCCTCAGCTTGAACTCGTGATATCCTCTCTTTCCGCACCCGTTCGAATTCAGCGAGCTCCTCTTCCTGTCTGATACGTTCCTGCTCCTCCCTAGCCTTTGCTTCTTCCTCATACCTTCGCCTGTCCTGCTCCATCTCGGCGCGAAGCTGTCGAAGACGCGCTGGGGCTCGTTCTTTCGCCAAAAGCGCCTCGTACTTGTCACATGCGGCTCGCAATTCTCTGTTCTCGCGCTGCAGGCTTTCAAGCTCTTGCCTGGAGTTGTCCGTCATTGTGTCTCGCGTGCTATTTTCGGTAGACTGATCGTCACGGGGCCCTGGAGACCCGTCCTTTTTCCCGGGCGAGGTTGTGTCTTGCGCGTAGTTGTCATCGGTTGGACCAGCGTCGCCGTCGCCATGTCGCAATTCTGATGCGGTCTCACCTTCCCTTTCCCGATCATGAGTCGTCGAGTCTGACTGCATAGACCTCTCGAAATCGTCGGCAGAGTCGACCGCTTGCGCCGCTCTCACAGTGTGCGATGCTCTTGAAGCCTCGGAGCGATTCGCTCCAGGAGTGCCGGGTGCCTCCGGCTCAGCAGGCTGGTCATTCGGACCTCGACGTCGCATCTGGCGGAGTCTTCCTCGGAGTGCGTCTCTCTCGGTCGAGATCTCGTTGATGGATGAATGCAAATTCGCCAGCCCATCCTCGCAGACCTGACCATCGGAGACGCCATCCAACCAGGCGTTGTTGTCTTCCGACAGCTGGACGAGCCGGATGAGGAGTCTTTCGAGCTGTCTTTCCAGGTGCGCAACACGATAACCCTCCTTCGACATTCGATCGATATCCACATCGAGCAGTTGCGCTGCATCTGCAAGATCGATCAACCGGTCATGGAGCTCGCTCCATTCGGCTGCTTACTCGTCATCGGAGTTTGCATTCGTGTCGTCAGAGCTTGACTCAGGTGCGTTCGCGTCGTCCTCCTTGGTATCGCTCGGCGGGACGATGATGCGAGATGGACCCGCTTCTGGCTCACTCGGCGTAGCCTGGACAGGTATCTCTCTCTCAGCTTCTGAAGTCCACTCGAGCGACCCCTTGGTATCGCTAGTTTCCTTGCGCGTAGACGCTCTTGTCACTCTTGTCGCTCTTGTCACTCTTGCCACTCTTGTCGCTCTTGTCGCTCTTGTCGCTGCCGGATTCGACTCTTCCGTGTCACATGGTGTCCAGTCTTCTTCGTCCCAGCAAGCTCTCTTGCGGGATGATCGCGAAGCCTTACCCCCTGATGCCTCTCTGACACCCATCCTTGCCGCCAGACGTCAGAGGACGTCAGCGAGAGTCAGCAACACTGCTCGGCAAACAGCTCACTCGTCTTCGCAGCCAGTGGGCAAAACAAGGATTGTCGGCGAGTGGACGCGGGTTCTGAAGGGACTGGAGAGAAGGAAGAGAAGGAGGCCGAGGAGGAGTGAATTGTCCACTGTGAATATGCCTCTGCTTCGTGGAACGCACGGACCTTGTCATCTCACCGGATGCCTTCGAGGTAGCATTTTGCGGATGACAGCGAACATTGACTGTGTCGGTAACACGAGTTTCAATATCAGTGTGTGGTCTTGCGTGTAGGTGGCCTAGTCATCTCCAGCGTGTCACGGAATACATGCCCAGAGGTGTGGGAGAAAATCGAAAATCCTACGATGGGTCTGTCTCGCCAATAGACGTGCAGATGGTACATACAGTATGTCGGTCCACGCCCTACCCAACCCCCGCTCCATCATCGCACCACATGCTTTCGCCAGGCGCCTCAAGAGCTCTTCGAAGAGAAAGGCCATAAAAGACGTTGTACAGACAAGTCGGGTTTGCTTACCCAACTCCACTCTATCTAGTAGACGGGAACGCGATACCATCCATCGAGAGTGAGGTACGGCATCGAACTTTTATGTCCACTGAGATAGGGTCAGCAAGACGGACTCTAGAGGAGGTGTGGGTGAGATTGACTTACCATGGATTTGTTCAAAGAAAAGGTAAGAACAAGAGACGAAACGGTTTCGAATGGCGCAGGCGGTTGCAGCTTTCGAAATTTGCGCCACGTCATTTGAATGGAAGTTCTGATAACATCCCGACGCGTCCGGACGCGTGGCGGCGAGCGTCCTTTCACAGCTTGATCAATGGTCCAATAGCTGGTCTGGCAGATAGCATACATCTTTCATCATGGCTGCACGTACCGAGGGGCAAAGCTCTCGCCCGCGCTACGACTCTATGCGGTCTCAGTCGAGCATCGGTCAAGGCTGGGCGAGACCGGCGTCTCCTACAGTGCGTACTTCCCACTAATGATGGGTGACGAGCCATTGACGTCCGGTAGTTCTCCACGACGACGACCGGATCAAAGGTCAACCTGCCGCCTTCACATGCCCTGATCACGCGAAAAGATCTGAGAGCATCCATCTTGTGCTTCGAAGAGGTGAGTGAGAGTCATAGCTGGTGTGCAGGTCGTGGCTGATGATCAGCTCATGTCGGCGGCCAAAGCGTACCGTAACGCCCTCCTTGCGATGTCATCAGCTACAGCAGCCTTCGCCAATGCTATGGAAGCTTGTTCTCGAGTCAAAGGGTGTCGCTCATCCAACTCCGCAGTGGCCGGAGCTTCTGGCTTGCAATACCTTGTTTCGAACCACGAGCAAGTCTTGGCGGATGCCGTCTATCGTCAATTCGAAATCCCACTCCTTGAAGCGCTTGATCATTACAAACTCGTCACGGCCGATCGACTGGTCATGTATGAGAAGGCTTTGACGGAACAGAGTGCCCGAATACGAAAGACCGAGGCGGAGAACTTGAAGAACGCTCGTCGGCGTAAACGAGGTAAGCTCGCGGTACATGCTCAAGCGAGGCTGCGAGCTGACCATCTCAGATTTGACGTCATTCAGACAAGCTCTCGCGGACCTTCAGAGACAAGTGGACGAACTCGATGCCATCAAAGCAGGTTACCATGAAGAGGTGCTTGAAGGCGAAGACGACGTTGGTCCCTCATCCGGTCGTCCGGGAGATGGAAGACTGACGTGCAGATATGGGATACCGTGCTCAACAAAATCGCTTTTGTGGTTCGAAGTCAGCTGGACTTCTACGAGAAGATCGCTGGGAAAGCCAGTGATCCAGTCCTCGAGCCGCTGGTCATGTCCGTTCCCGATCCTTTCGACTCATACGGTCCGCCTAAAGAAGACGGTCAGATCTTCAGTGTTCTCGCTCCGTAAGTCTTCATCCACCCTCATAACGAAATGCATCTGATGGTTGAGCAGACTCGGCATGCTGGACTCGACACCTCAATCTCCCACACCCAATCTCACACGGTCCGGCTCTTCCATCTCGACGCCCGAGCGCAGCTCGTCACCCATCAAAGGTGTACCCTTCCCAGCTTCAGCGGCTACACCTGCACGGGCCGAGACGACGACAGCCTTCGCTCAAGGCGAGAATGGTCTTTGGGACGATGAGGATCAGAAGGATCTGAGCAGCCGGGCGAGAAGGGAGTTGAGCGTGATCGATGAGAGCAGTTCCATCGTGCAGAAGGACGAAAGCGAGGCGCCGCAAGACAGCGCGGATGATATTCGCCAGGAGGACGCCGAAACGATCACGCCAGAAGAACCTGATGATGACCCCGAAAGCCAGAAGAGCAGTCCCGCGGATGGGATTGAGAACAGCCACGGTGATCCCGTTCCTGAGGTCGAAGTCGTGGCTGAGGCGGAGGGCACTAATGAGATGGAAGCTACCAAACCGCCTGTCATTTCCGTCACAAGCTAGATGGAAGGCATGCGGCAACCTTGTAGCCCGTAGTGTCGTTGTTGTAAGATTCGCCGGATATCCGGGATGTCACCTGCATGAGTCATGACCTGGAATGTTATCTCGGCTGAACCGGTGACGACTCGCGTCTAACCTTTCATTGCCACCTAAGCACTCGTTTCTCCATTCAATTTATCGCCGTGGATCGGTCTGGTGTCGGTTCTTGACGAAGCGACAAGGACCGACAGCTCAGCGCACCTCCCTCTTGGGTAACATACAGAGGGAGGGTACGTGCGGTCGAACTCATACTGCTATAATACCGAACGAGCAGCACACACGACCCCTTCGGTCATGTCATTCCCCACTTTCGACACGGCCGTCCCCGAGCAGCCAGCGCTGGTAGTCTTGCCTTCCAGTGGTAGCGGTAACAGACTGCCAACATGGCTTTTAGCGTTATGCGGGGCGTTCACCGCCGTTGGTACGTTCCTAGTCTGCCTTCATAGATTGGAACAGAGCCTGTATTGACTTCGCAGCTACGGCTATTTCGGTCATGTCAATCACGCTTCAGTTGAAGAACTACCGTAAACCAGCGCTTCAGCGAGCGGTCGTGAGGATCATGGTCATGTACGTTGGGGTCAACAGACAGCTCGGTCTGATGGCTGATAGTGCAGGGTCCCGCTCTACGCTATCTCATCGCTCATTGCCATCTTCTCGCTCGAAGCGGCGTTCTTCATCGATGCTATCCGTGACCTTTACGAGGTGAGTCTGAGCTCTTAGATGTCAATCCGCCATGCTGATTACTGTCAGGCCTTTGTCATCTATACCTTCCTGCAACTCCTCATTACCTATCTCGGAGGCGAGCGTTCTCTCCTTATCATCTTACACGGACGACCGCCCATCCCCCACCCGTTCCCAGTCAATATCTTCCTTCGACCGATGGATGTCAGTGACCCTTGGACCCTCTTGAACCTCAAGCGGGGTGTACTGCGTGAGCCACATTTCTCGCAGAACCTGCCTCTTTCCTTACGTAGTAGAATACGTCCAGATCAAACCGCTCCTGGTGGTTGCGACCGTCATCCTCAAGGCAACGGGAACATACCGCGAAGGTCGCTTTGCCGCCGATTCAGGATACACTTATATCTCGGTCGTCTACAACACCTCCATCTGTCTCTCGCTATAGTGAGTGCTTATTTGCACCGCGCAATGCTGATGCGAAGCTGCCTTGCCATGTTCTGGGTTGCGGTCAACAAAGACCTCAAGCCGTTCAGGCCAGTCCGTGAGTGATTCACTTTCATCGTCGAGAGGGGACTCCCTGTTGAACAACGCACAGCAAAGTTTCTCTGTGTCAAGGGCATCTTGTTCTTCTCCTTCTGGCAGAGCATTGGAATCTCCCTTCTGGCATCGACCGGCGCGATCAAGCATGGTAAGTCATATTGGGTCTCCTGTTCGTGGCTGATCTTTGCCAGTCGGACCATATACCGATGCGGAGCATATGTCTCTGGCTCTGGTCGACTCGCTCATCTGCTTCGAGATGCCCATCTTCGCCATTGCTCACGTATGTTCATGGTATGAAAGTGGGCCGCACTGATATTATAGCAATACGCTTTCCAAGCCTCTGATTACATTGACCACTCGCTCAACTACGCCGCCAGATTGCCTTTCATCTACGCTTTACGGGACGCCTTCGGTTTGAAAGACGTTTGGGAGGATACGAAAGACACGATACGAGGGCGAGGGATATCGTATCAGGCGTACGAGCCGGCAGAGGGATCACTACATCACGATATCGGTCGTCAAAAGCGTATACGAGCTGGATTGCGATACTCGAAAGGCGGTAAAGCCAAGTACTGGATCCCGATACCTGGTGATGATGCTCGTCATCGAGGCGAGACTGGACCGTTCACGTCGATCAAGCGCAGGGTGGACGAAAGGCTTTCGGCACGAGAAGGATACGCACCCTTGTTACCCAAACAAGCCCATCACGTAATCGGCGAAGATCCAGATGCGATCCGCGACGAAGATCAACACAATGGCTTGTTTGATTCTGACTCGTCCGAATCGGACGCGCCTAGTCTCGGATGGGAGTCTCTAGAAGACGATGAGGATGCGTTGTATGAACGAGCAAGGAGGATAGGGTATGCCGGTTTTCCGAATGTCGATGTGAGCAGGGAGGAGAGACGCAGGCGCCAATGGGAAGAAGAGGATGGGATCCTCGCTGGCAAGTGGAGTCGGCAAGGAGCGAGAAGTAGAGGAGATAGCGGTGCGGCCACACCTCAAGGCGATGTCAACGCAAAGCGCAAGGGGAAGGGCAAGAAGGCAGTGTATGGCGCTTGTGAGCGGAATCCTTTGTCCGAGCGAGCCTTGGCTGACGATTAAAGGGGCGGATAAGTCATCGCCGGCGTCGACGAGACGAGCTCAGAATGGTCATGCTGGACCGTCGATTCACGTAGATGAAGACGACAGTAGGCAATACGATGGCGATGTAGAGCGACCCGACGCATGGAAGAGTCCTGATGGTGCGGACGGAAACGAGAGTAGCCAGATGCGATGGACAGAACGCCAGATCCGCAAGGGCAAGCATATCATCAAGACCCACCTCGAGCTCCCCGATAACGTGCTTGGAGGTCAAGAAGGAAGCAACGGACATATCTCGCCTGGATCTCGCTCCAGACCTGGTTCTGCTCCCCGCACACCGGTCAAATCGCCGTTGCCAGCTGATGCTGTCGATTTGGTCGTGGAGGATAGTCAGGCGCTCGAAGAGGCACAAGCGAGGGAACGTAGACGTGGTGAACCGCAAACGAAGGCCCCGACCCATATTTACCGACACAACAATCCCGCTTCCGCTGATTCGCCTGGCGTCGAAGTTGAAGAGGTTTATTCACCCGACATCATCGACAGTGCGCGCCGGCGGTCGGATGCCGTGCCAGAAGGGGAGGAGCCGAACGTCGAGCCGGACGAGGTGCTCGAACGTATAGAGGAGGCTGCAGGAGGCAAGACACCTTGGCAAACAGGTCCGGCCAAATACGACGATGAGCATAACCCATGGGCATAGGATCATAGATGTGCATACATGTTGTCCAGATAACACTGTGACATGCAGTATACAATAACATCAAGCCAGACCAGAACCTCGTCATCTCAGTCGAGATCGTCAAATGCGCCGCCAACGACCTTGTCCTTCTTGCTAGCCTGCTTTGAAGCCTTCTCCTCTTGTACCTCCCTCTTCAAAGCCTTGTACTCTTTCCTATCCTCCTCTTCTTCATCACTGTTGACTTCCTGACGCTTTTTCCGCTTGAAAGCCTCGACCATCCCTACTTCCCGCCCTTCTCCTTCAGCTTGGGCCTTTTCCCACTCCCATTTCTTCTTTGCGTCCCGCTTATCCTTCCGGTCTTCTCGTCGGGCCTTTCGGTCTTTTTGGACTGACCAAGCTTCACGCATCTCGGACTGGATACGGCGTTTGGCTTTATCACTCTCGGAAGGCGGTGGGGCCGATTTCTTCTCTTCCAATGCCTGGAGACGCGCTGCCTCGCGGGTCTTGGAGAGGTATGCAAAGTCGTCCCACTGTTGGGAGGCTTCTTCAGCTAGAAACCTCAATCAGATTGGATGCGAAGCTTACGTCTACCTCGGCGTCGGTCCATGGCGTCTCTTCCTCGATGGCATCGCCTTCGACGACACCTCGCTTTTTGATCGCCTCCCTCCTTTTCCGCCATTCCTTGATCTCAGGCATAGCTGGTAGCCTGAGCAGACCGAAGCTAATGGCGACGCTGTGAAAGTCGAGATCGGTCAAACGGAAGATGAAGGTAGCTTCGTGTTTCGAGTAAGCTCGCAAAGACGAGACGAAGGCCTTTGCAGCTTTGTCGTGTAGTTCTCGGTCGTTCAGGAGGATGTTTCGGATACTGTCCAGAAGTGCGATCGTCGCGGGGTCGATAAAACTTGCCTCGCCTTCCTCGGGTTCCAGGCTCTCATCCAAAGAGGGTTCGCGTGTCAAGGGAATTTTGCGGACGTTGAGGAAATCGATGTAATCCTCCTCCCTCCCCTTGCCCAACAGTAAGATGGCCCGACCAGTTCGTCCCGCTCGAGCCGTACGACCTGCACGGTGCGAGAATGTCTTTGGGTCGGTCGGCGCATCATACTGGATTACTGTGTCGATATCGGCAAAGTCGACTCCTCTCGCAGCGACGTCGGTGCAGAGCAGAACAGCGGGCGACAAGTGCGACGAAGGATGTGTAGTGAATGAAGACAAGGCGGTCTCTCTGACTCGTGGCGGTAAGTCACCGTGGAGCGATGTGAAGGTGAAGCTGGACAGCTCGGGCAGTCGACTTAGGATCTGACTCATTAGCTTCTGCTCCTGGATGAGCGGCCGTTGACAGCTCACCCGGTAGAAGTAGTCCACCGCCGCGACCGTGGAGAAGTAGACGATGAACTTGGCGGCTTCGTGCTTCGTGGTCTCCCGTCGAAGAAGCCTTGTGAGCTGCAGCGTCTTCTCGGCGTGCCGGCAGACCAGGACAGTGTTCTGCAGACTGCAACGTCAGCCTAGGTCGCCCTCCTTAGTTGTCATCAAGGGAATAGACTCACCTCATGGGCGTCCGGCGCTCTTGGGCTTCCTGTCCGCTCTTCTTGTCTTTCAGATTCACCACGATCCTCACTGGATTCCGCAGTCCAATCCCGATGATATCCTCCACTGCGTCCGTCATCGTCGCCGAGAAAAGATGCGTTCTGCGTTGTTTCGGCAGATGTCGCATGATCCTCTCCACATCTCTCCTATGATCCGGAGCTGAAAGCAGTCTGTCCGCTTCGTCTAAGATCAGGCAGTCGAGCTCGTTCACCCTGACGATTGAGAGACCGCGGGGAGAAAGGAGGAAAGAAGCGAGTCGACCAGGGGTACCAATGAGGATCTGAGGGGCCTGCGAGGCGAATGTCTCGTATAGTGTTGGTGTGCCGGATGTGACTAGCATCGGTAGCGGTAAAAGCGCCTGGGGCTGAGGTGGAGGACTGGACGATGATGAAGGGGATGAAGGGTCGGTGTCTGGCGGGATCAAGGACGACAAGAATGTTTTGAAGACTTCGTGTATCTGCTGTGCCAGCTCCCTAAGAAGTTAGGCAAGCTGCTAAGTGCCATGTCGGAGAGTTGGAGCTGACCTGGTCGGTGCTATGACCACTGCCGCGATCTCTCCCTTCTTGTAAGGCGTTTCACGACGGCTGAGTCGCTCGAGGACGGGGATAGTGAAAGCCAGCGTCTTGCCTGATCCCGTCACGGCCTATTCGTCAGTACCTACTACACTGACTTCTTGGACAGACCATACCTCAACGACACAGTCCTGATGCTTCATCGCTCTGGGTATAGTACCAGCCTGAACCGGCGTCATGCTTTGGAACCCCATCTTGTCGATCACCTCCCGACTTTTCGGGTTCAGCTTCCTTCGTACGTAAGATGAGCGGACAGAAAGCTACTCACATCCATGGCGTCAGAGTCGGCTGGAGAGAGTCCCATGACCCTCCACAGGGCTTTGCTACACCTTTACCCTTGGACATGGTCGGTCGATATGGTGATAGTTGTTGGATCAACAATGGCCAAAAGTTGGTTCTTGAAATTCTTGTAGTGCGTCATCCAATTCCTCCACCTAGAGGCCAACTTTCTGTTCTGACCTTGGCCTCTGCATCTATCACTCGTACCCATACAACGCATACAGTATGAGCGCCTTCAGATCGGTACAGAGGGCGTCGTCTTTGATCAGGCAGGTGACGGTGGGCCGAGCCGCTCTGCAAGCACCGACATCGGCCACTGGGCGGATAGCCTTTCGCCGAGGATATGCCAGTCAATCTGAGGATCGATTCCGGACGAAATCGGCTGTAGGAGTAGGTCGCCGCTCACTCTTCGCTGTTCGACCTGACTGATAACTGACGATACCCTCAGCCATTCACATGGAAGGCAGCATCTCTATTCGTCGTCACGGGTGTGGGACTATACTTCTATTTCGAGTCCGAAAAGGCCAAAGTCACAGAAAGGCGCAGTGAGTCGAGCCTCCTGCCCTCCTATCCACTGCCGGACCAGCTGACCCATATTTGCAGACCAAGAGCTTCTGTCCAAATCGATCGGAAAGCCGTCGATCGGTGGACCATTCACATTGACCACACACGATTCGAGATCATTCACGGAACAGGATCTGTTGGGTAATTGGACATTGATCTATTTCGGATTCACCAATTGCCCAGATATCTGTCCGGAAGAGTTGGACAAGATGGGCGAAGCTGTCAAGATGGTGGACTCGGCACGGAAAGAGAGGGTTCTGCCGATCTTCATCAGTGTCGACCCAGCGAGAGATGGCGTGAAGGAGGTCAAGAAGTACATCATGGGTGAGGTTCTATAAAGCTATGTCGATGAGCTCGGTGCTGATATGGCAGACTTCCATCCGCGGATGGTCGGTTTGACGGGCGACTACGAGTCAGTCAAGAAGGCCTGTAAATCATATCGAGTGTACTTCTCAACACCGCCAAGCGCACAACCAGGCGACGATTACCTAGTTGATCACAGGTGTGCCCCCTTGATGCTGAAGTTGCATCTATTCCAAGCGGCTGACAATGATTCGTAGCATCTTCTTTTACTTGATGGACCCGCTTGGACAGTTCGTCGATGCCTTCGGCAAGAACACGACAGCGGACGAAGTGGCGACAAAGACGAAGGAGGCTATGGTCAAGTGGGAGCAAGCAGGTGGGAATGCCGCCGCAGGTGTGCCCGAGAGGAAGTAAGAGAAACAGTCACCGGAGAAGGGTTCGAAGACGAGAACCGACATTGTACACTACATACCTTGCATGGATCACTGCTCAGACTCTTACGATCAACTGAGACGAGACTGACTGCATACCTTCTCATTCGTTTGTCGATCATTATGTACCTTTCGTGAAACCTCATTGTCCTGTCTGCCATATTATAGTATGAAAGGTGAGAGAGTCCCATGCTTCAACACTCATTGTAGTCGTCGTCCGGACCTCGGATGAGATACTGCAGAGGACCAGTATCGTGATCCCTCTAAGTGACGGAACCAGCTTGCACGTCTCCCTCTTGTACACCAAAGAGGCTGAATGTTCAGCTATCGTGCTCGTTCGCGAAAGAGACAGCTTACAAAGAGGCGTCTCGCTTCCAGCATCCGGCGGGGGAGAAGTAGAAGTCGTATGAAGTGTAGCTTTCGTTCCTCAGGAAGTAGTATTGCTGCAAGGATGTCAGACTGGGCTTCAGGGGGAACTTGTGAGATTTGGGGACGAAGTGACATGTACACGTACTTGAATGTAGCAACCGTACTTGTCTTTCCAGCTCTGCAGCCACCAGACGTCGTACCTTCCACTACCACCCGTCCATTCCATATGTACCGTCTCGCCCGTCTTGAACTCGGCCGGCCAGTAGGATGTGAACTTGACTGACTGGTATGGGTATCCGTCGTCCTGTTCGTTCGCAGGTGGCGTCGGGGGAGTGGGCGGGGTTGGCGGGGTCGGAGGAGTAGGAGGGGTCGGAGGAGTAGGAGGGGTCGGAGGAGTGGAAGGGCTCGGACGGCCCTCAATGTATTGGGAGATAGGGGGATGACTGATCGAAGGAGGGCTCGAGCTGACGGGCGGGATACTTGAGCTCGGCGGAACAAAGCTGACTGGGGGAGTGCTCGAGCTTGGCCGAACAGAGCTGATCGACGGAGTGCTGGAGCTGATGATTGACGAAGAGGACAGGGACGGTCCCACCCCCAGAGAGGAGGAAGAGCCGGGAACCACTGGGGTAGGCGGACCCACGGCTCCTTGATTAGAGACCGGTGTTGGCAGTCCGACGGCTCCTTGGTTGGAGACCGGAGTCGGCGGGCCGATTGCCTGTCGGACATCGATGGTGAGCCCCAAGCTGGTCGGAACGAGGAGCGGGAGGAGGATGAGTAACTTCAGCATGATGGACGTTGCTCTCGGTTGGATGATCAGTGAGGAGGAGAAGGGGGAGGTGTTTGATGTGATGTGGGAGGAAGAGAAGGTCACAATAGCGCTGCAGGCTTATAAGAAGCCGCCACAAAATGACTCTAGCAAACTGGCGTGTCCTCGAAAAGGACCGTCCGAGATCCCTCTCCGCTTGATTGACTGTGTGTGTCGATGCTTGCCAAGCACATGTGGGCCCGGATTTGCTATATCTTTATCGGGATGGAGTGCAAGCTTCAAGTCCAGAAGCATGAAAGACACAGCCTTCGGACCTGGCGGCTCCAAGTCTCTGCCAAGAGGTCGGTTGTCGAGCTTCTCGTTCCCGAGGACCACCTCGGGCGCGTGAGAAGGGCTCACCCTCGACACGCAGCAGTGTGAAGTCGCTTTAGCCGCTCAAAGGCCGTGCGAGCGTCTCTTGTAGCATGAGCACCAGCATGTAGTCAAGTGAAGCCAAAGACATGACATATAGAGGTTCACTACAGCGAGTGGGGGAGCGGGAGCAGATCAGATCTCGTTCCTCACCACGCCCCCTCCTTCAAAGCCATACCACTCTTTGCGTTCAATCTCTTCCCAAATCCGACCAGAATGGAAGAAGACAAACCTTGCACCGTCACCGCGCCCGACGGGACGCACTACGACCTCAGCTCTCTGGCCTCCGCGTCGGCGGATTACGAGGCGAAAGCTAGCAACATCACGTACAAATTGAATGTGTGTAGGAACGTTGTTTCGGAAGTATGGATGAGAGAGGACGCGGACAAGGTTGCCGCCTTCGTCAGTAGACCCGATGGGGACTTCTCTATGGGGTGAGCGGATTCGGCTTGGACTCAGCTAGCAGGGAATGAGGGATTCGGCTGACGTGCGTTCAGGCAGATTAGCAAAGAGTTGCATTACCGGCCAGAAACACGCGATTTAATGCTGGTCTATGAGAATGGATCGGCCTGTCCTGGCGACTCGAATGCCCGTGCGAGCACGGCCTTACGAGTGAGTATCAGCTGCCTCGACGGACAATCGATCATATTCGTGACTGACTCCTCTTCCAGTTCATCTGCTCGCCAGGCGATTTCCACGCCGGTAAACCCGAGTTAGTCGCGGCCATCCCCGCCAGCAAGCCCGAGGACGCATGTCAATTTGTCTTCGAGTGGCGCAGTCATGTCGCCTGTCCGACAAATAGGAAATCGGAGCTCGAGACTGGCCATTACATCGCCTTTGGCTCAATGTGAGCAGGAAGATGATAGACGGAGATCAAGGACTTCTGGCTGACTGGCTAGCCTGCTCATCGCTTTCCTGACCTGGTTCCTCGGCCATACGCTTTACAACCGATTCTTCCTCAAACGCCGTGGACGCGATATCTTCCCCTTCCCTCACCTGAGCAACCTAAAACTTCCGACCTCTTTGGCCAATTCGAAGGGCTCAGCAGTCCAGTCCGGACCTAAATGGGGATCATGGCGGCGCAGTTCACGCTCACGAAGTGGATACAGCAATATCCGTGCAGACGAACATGAGCATGACGAGCAAGAAGGCTTCGCCGGACGATTCAGTCTAGATGACGATGAGCTGGAAGATGATGAGCGGGAACAAGGGGGTCAAGGATTGGGCGAGGATAGAGATGCTTGGCGGGATATACCTGGTCGAATGGACGATACGGTTTCAGGTCAAGTACCAAACGGGAAGGGCAAGGGTAAAGTGGGTGTGCATCAGGGTTTGACACAGGTATAATCTGGATAGTGGTAGCATGCATGTATACATAGCAGTTCTGAGGGTTGCAGCACTGGAAGGAGGAAGGAGGGAGGAAGTGCCACTTTGCGGCGTTAAGACCCAACGTGGCTGTATTGAATCCAAGCAGTTGCTATTGGGCCGGGTGGCACCGCGATCGATCTCAACGTCTAAGGCATCTAGCTGTAGCTGCTCGTGCTTCAGCTTCCTTGTTCATAGTCTCGAAAGATCCAGCAAGGATGATCCACACCATCCGACCTTTGCTGTCAAAAGCAGCGGCGTCGACATCACGTCTGTCGCCTCTGCGGACCCTCTCGACTACCTCGGTCCGATCTTTGGCTACGCCAGCTATCGAGGGACGTAGCTCGCCCGTTCACTCGCACTCGGTCGAAGAGTGGGTCCGAGCGATTTGATCCAAGCAGGGAGAAGAGAGCTGATTCAGATCTAGGCTGCATGGTATGAGCGCTCAGGAGATTTTGAAGGAGACCGGAACGCGAAAAGATGCTTCGATGAGACATTTCACCGGTATGTCCATCCTCCACAGCTGAGATGATTCTCGGGCTCGTGACTGACGGCGTTCATAGTCAACTTCGGTCCTCAGCATCCTGCTGCGCACGGTGTGCTGCGTTTGATTTTAGAGCTGAACGGAGAGGTGCGAAGTCACAAGCCAAAATGTCTGATTCTGTGCTGAACAGAAAATAGGAGATCTTGCGTGCAGACCCTCACATCGGGCTGTTGCACCGTGGAACGGAGAAGCTTATCGAGTACAAGAATTACACGCAAGCATTACCCTACTTTGACCGATTGGACTACGTCTCGATGAGTGAGTGGCCCGCCCGTGTCCTATTTGGGGAGATCGAGGTGTAGACGGGAGAGGAGATACCAAAAAGTATCGACTGGGCTGACTTGGCGTAGTGACGAACGAGCTCTGTTACACGCTCGCTGTGGAGAAGTTGTTGAACATCGAGGTCCCCGAGCGTGCAAAGTGGATTCGAACGCTGTTTGGAGAGATCACCCGTATCCTGAACCACTTGATGGCCGTCCTCACACACGCAATGGGTACGTCCGCCATTCGCCCTATACATGTTCTTGGCGAATTCAGGCTAATTACGATCGACAGATGTCGGTGCTTTGACGCCATTCCTGTGGGGTTTCGAAGAGCGTGAAAAGCTCATGGAATTCTACGAGCGAGTTTCTGGAGCCCGTATGCACGCCGCCTACGTCCGACCGGGTGGAGTCGCCTTCGACATGCCTCACGGACTTCTAGACGATATCTTTAAGTGGGCCACACAGTTCTCTTCTCGAGTCGACGAGATCGAGGAGGTCGTCACTGGAAACCGAATCTGGAAGGGCAGGACGATCGGGATTGGAAAAGTCACTGCGCAGGAGGCTTTGGACTACAGCTTCTCCGGAGTCATGTTGAGAGGAAGTGGAGTGCCATGGGATATCAGGAAGGTCGCGCCGTACGATGCCTACGACAAGGTCGAATTCGACGTTCCCGTCGGCAAAAACGGTGACTGCTGTGAGTCGAGATTCCCTTGCTGAGCGGACTGAATTAGATGGCTGATCAGCTTAGACGACCGATACCTATGCCGAGTTCAGGAGTTCAGAGAGTCATTGCGCATCATCGACCAGGTCAGTCGCACTTGCAATAATCTCCTGTATGATGCCCACGCTCGCAGTGCTTGAACAAGATGCCCACCGGTGCCATCAAGGTCGATGACCACAAGATCGTTCCTCCTCCCCGTGCATCGATGAAGGAATCAATGGAGTCCTTGATCCACCACTTCAAGGTTAGTCGCCGCTTCCTCTGCTTTGTCTACTGTGTTTGATGCTGATCGTTTCCCAGATCTTCTCGGAAGGTTACGCTGTGCCCCCAGGAGAGACCTATTCGGCCATCGAAGCGCCCAAGGGAGAGATGGGTGTCTACCTCGTTTCTGACGGATCCAACCGACCATACCGATGCAAGATCCGAGCGCCCGGATTCGCCCATCTCGCCGGATCAGACTTTATGATGAGGCACCACTTCCTCCCCGACGCCGTCGCCATCATCGGTACCATGGACTTGGTGTTTGGTGAGGTTGACCGATAGATGAGTCATAAGCCGAAGTTGGAAGGGCGAGTTGCAGATGTATGTGTATGAGTATGATTTCCTGATGCATTGGTATATGGATACATCTACTTCTATCACACCTCGACAAGGTCTCAGTGCCCTCACTGCTGTTGCGATCAGCGAGAGC
This sequence comes from Tremellales sp. FJII-L8-SW-PAB2, assembly GCA_022813505.1. Lineage (NCBI taxonomy): Eukaryota > Fungi > Basidiomycota > Tremellomycetes > Tremellales > Tremellales sp. FJII-L8-SW-PAB2. The sequence goes on along the minus strand of JAKLMH010000012.1, from coordinate 11,939 downwards.
GGCTGTGAAGTTGTGAGCGGGACTGACCAGCTCGTCTGTTGTCCGTGGAGATGGAGGAGGCGTGTCCACCCCGTCCAGTACCAAACCTAGGTACTCTGCCGTAAATACTCGTAATATGCGGTTCCACCGCCTCATGGCTGGTATTGACAGTACACTGGCGTCATCCTGCAGACGATGTCAGCGGGACCCTGTGGCTGCCGCCAAACAGCGTCCGACGACTCACGCCTAGTGTGTGCCAGACCTTCGGAAATGGATTTGAGATGACGTGCAAAACCGACACGCCTCGATGTACGAACTGCGCTCCGCGTCAGTGATGATCGCCAGTAGGAGGTGTTCGGAGGGTCAAACGTACCGGTAGGTGATCATCGCCAATCATACCTGGCCTCATCCTCTGCCTTTGGAACCAATCCTTCTCCCCACTTTCCACCTCCACCAATCCCCTCTCTTTCAACCTCGTATCCGCATCGCTCATCTCGTCAAAGAGCCAGTCGGTCTCGCGATAATAGCTGTGAAGCCGACTATGTTTATTCCCCAGTAAATCCAGCAACACGAAATGATCTATCGTTTCGATATAAGTCGGTAAAGGGTCGTATCGCCTTCCCGACAGTCCTTCTGAAGATGGTGGATATGTCTCTTCCCATAGTTGAGATAAATGACGAGCACCGTATATCGAGTCGGTATCTGTCCAATCGTGGAATGCTTCTTCACCATCTAAGAACAATATTGTCAAGGTGGTCGAAGAGGCTTCTTCTTCATCCAGTCCGTCTCGAAGGATACCGGAACCTGATTTCACTCTATCGCGACGTGCGGACAGGAGCGGGGTGAGGGCCTCGGCAAGGTCCAGAAGCATAGCACAAGGTGCAGCCGAATCGGTGGCACCGATGAACTGAGAGTGTCAACCTCCATCTCGAAGTAGATACATCTTGAGCGGGTGATCACGACTCACCTGGTTTCCTGGAAAGTCCGGGAACCATTTCGAATCATAGTGCGCAGTCAAGACTATCCGCCGAGCGGCAGTGGGGTCAAAGGTGTATATGAGATTGGTGAATTGGACGTCGCCAATGGGTGTCGAGTCGGTAAAGGTGTTCTTAGACCGTCAGCTCGCAGCTCCTCTTTGCTGGAAGAACAAAATGTCACTCGCCTTCTCCTCGTGCCAGCCGAGACCTGAGAAGACGGACGATATGTAGTTCTGCACCAGCGTGCTGAGACATCGTCAGCCAGACTCAATGAATCATGCGGACATGGTAGAGTTACCTGTTCCCCGACCCGGCTGAACACCTGTCAGCGATGTATGACGCCAGACTCGGTGCTGGACCAAAGCATGACTCACCAGCACGAGGAATGAGCATCCGCTGTAGATGCCCTTCATTCACCGAATTCCATTGCGCAGGGGGCAAGCTGGCCAGTCGGTCCAAGGCGTCCCCATCTAGTTTCTGGAAATCCCTTCTGTTTTCTTTGGCCTGACGGGCAAGGACTGATACCCACCCACCGAGCACGCAGACGAGTAGGAGCGGTAGGCGGAGGAGTACCATCGCCAGTCGACTCTGCTAGCGAGACATCTGTTCCGTCTACAGAAGAGAAAATAAGTAAGAGTGGGGTGTACAGGATATACGGCACGTCGGCATTGAATTGCTCTTGGCGCGCCGGACGGCTTCTTCCGATTGTTGGCTTTCTGTCAAAGGAGCGCAGGTGCAAAGACGCCTTCGATGATGGTCGCAGCAGACGTGCAGAAATGATGGAGACTAGTCTCTACTGGTTCATTCGGTGGTTCGAGAATGATCAAGGATGGTGCATGGTCTCTTTCCTCGACTGGGCGTACACATCCTTTCCCCCTGGTGCAGCCGTCCAGCCTCCCCTACGTCCTCCCTCCACTGCTACGCTTCCCCGCTTTACTCTTCTTGAGCCGCTTGCTCAGAGTACTTTGCTCGGATGTCCTTCCATTGTTTCTGCAGAGTCAGCCATGTGTTTAGTGTACACGCCTTCTCCCCTCGAGTGCCCGGAATCGACCCGAAGCAGTCCCGGTCGACGGTGTTCCACCTCGACACCACAATCTCCATCCGAGTGCTCCGTGGTCTCCCTTCTTCCAGCTCCCATATTCTCCACAGTCTCAAATGAGGGAAACAGAACTCACGCCGCGGTTGTGATAGTCCCAGTATGCGGTCGTGGCGAGGTCAAAACCGATGGAGAATGAGAAAGCACCCAAGAAGACCGAGGTGACAAAGATGGAATTTCGCTTGAAGAAGGTGGAGTAGATGGGCTGAGGGTATGCGCAAGCAAGTTTGGAGAAGGGGTAGGGCGATTACGGTGGGAAGGTTCGAAATGGTCGAGAGATGCGTGCGCAGTTGAGAGATGGGCGCAGGAATTAGAAAGATAGCGAGGTCAATGGTAGATATCGCGACATGTGGCGATGCAGAGGTTCGATGTAGGCGAGGCGGAGTCGTGGGTATCATAGTCGAGAGGTGCAGAAGTCGTGAACATGATGAGTTGAACGAATGACAGGACAATCGGAAGGAATCGCGGAAAGAGGCAGAATGGGAAGATCGCAATCAGCATGCTTTCTTGCAGACAGTATCGAGGATTGCGACTCACAGAAGCCATGTCGACTAGTCCGGTGAGGAGTCGAGATGAGGGAAGAGGTGGATAGGTTGAGTATGTATTCGAGGTTGTCACCGACGAGCCAATGATCACCAGACGTTTTCGCGGCGTAGAAGGGTGAGATTGTTAAATGGAGGGAATAAATACACTTTGGGCTGCTCAGGGTCCCTTCTCTGCCAGGGTTGAGTGAGGGCCGTATTCCCAGTTTATGAGCCACCAGCCAACAAGCCATAAACCAACCGTGTCATACACCACAACCACCACCACCACCATACTCCATCTCGCTTATCACCTACAGACCGATCAACCTAGCCAGTGGTATAATCATTCACCACCACGATATACGCTCTACACACGACCACGCTACACAGGTTCAACCCAAAAGGAATATACCAGTCACGAGCCCTTTGTGTCGGGTGCCAGTCTCAACGGTCCGACCACCACCACCGAAATCCTGGACGTCCCTGTACGACCGCATAATCTGCTGCTTCGTTCAAGCTCGACGCACCAGAGACTAGCACTACCCCTTACGGCCTTCTTGCAAGTCATCGAGGTTACGCGATCGAAAGGCTGCAGCCTTGTTGACGAGCAGAAGGGATTGAGCGGAAATACAACGCTGGAAAGTGTTCGTCCGGACAGACCTTGAAGGATCGGTCCAAGCGGTTCAAGTAGACGACCGACCATGAAGGGTCTCAAGAAGGCGATGGTGAGTTATTCCTTCGACTTCTTTCAAGCACATGACGCGTCCGTATCCAATCCCACTCGATCGCGTTCCTCATTATTGGTGCGCAGCCGATATACCGGCGCGAGTGCACATAGAAACACCACCCCTTTCTACATCGCCCAGCACAGCTAGGATACATGCTGAGACCTTCTGCCAGGCCTTCCCCCGGACAAAGAGCGAATCGAAATCCAAATCACCGCAAGCTCCCACCAAACCCGGTCTCACAACGGCCAACTCGGCACCTGGTCCTTCATCACCTGCAGCAGCATCGCCTATCGAGCGGACTTCGGGAGAAGGTTCACCATCCCCTTTCAACCCCAACAACAGCAACAATGGCGCAGGCAGCACACTAGGGACAAGTCCTACACCCGGAGGAGGAGCACCCATCACACCTCGTCGTTCACCTGTCGCCGACAAGACGTCACCGGCACCACCTCTCGTCGTCGTCAGTGGCGCGCCCAATGCCGCGCCTGTGAACAGCGAAATGCCATCGGATCCGATCCCGCATTCACCTCATTCCAGGAACTTTGGATCCCCCGAACGCGCGTTGGGGCCTGACGGACTACCTACTCCTCCGCGAGCAGGTCCATTGCAAAGGTTGAGGGGAGGACCGAAAGACACCATTCCGATCGTTGGCAAGGCGCCGAGAAAACAGAGGAGTTCGAGGTTCTACGTCTCGGACAAGGTGGAGATTGAAAAGCTGCCTAGCTTCACAGGTGAGCCTGCAGTCCAAGCGGGACGCGTAGCCATCAGTCACCGGTCTGACCCCTTCAGATATCAGGGCGGAGGAGCGCAATGAGCTGTTTGTGCGGAAGCTGCAGCAATGCAAAGTCGTCTTTGACTTCAACGATGCGAGTGCAGAGCTGCAGGGCAAGCAGGTCAAAGCGCAGACCCTGCACGAGATGCTGGAGTACATTACACAGACCCGCGGGGTCGTGACGGAGCAGATCTACCCAGAGGTAGTCAACATGGTGAGTAGACGCGAGGCTTATCCTTCGTGTCCGCTCGCTGGCGCGCTGACATCGCATCCAGTTCGCGGCAAATCTCTTCAGGTCGATCCCACCCCAGGTCAACCCTACAGGAGACGCGTTTGATCCGGAAGAGGACGAGCCTGTCCTCGAGCTCGCATGGCCGCATCTGCAAATCGTCTACGAATTCTTCCTTCGATTCGTTGAGAGTCCAGATTTCAACACAAATATCGGCAAGCGCTATATCGACCAGGGCTTCGTGTTGCAAGTAAGTCATACTCGTGCTCTGGACTGGAAGCGAAGCTCATGATCCAGCTCCTCGAGCTGTTTGACAGCGAGGACCCACGTGAACGGGATTTCCTAAAGACGACGCTGCATAGAATTTACGGAAAATTCCTCAACCTCCGAGCCTTCATTCGTCGATCCATCAACAATGTCTTCTTTCAATTCGTCTACGAGACCGAACGACACAACGGTATTGCCGAGTTGCTCGAGATTCTTGGGTCCATCATCAACGGTTTCGCCTTACCTCTCAAAGAGGAGCACAAGACATTCTTGACACGCGTGCTCATTCCGCTGCACAAGGCCAAAAGCCTGGCGCTGTATCACCCTCAATTGGCCTATTGTGTCGTGCAGTTTCTTGAAAAGGACGCTGGTTTGACGGAAGAGGTCCTTTTGGGTCTGTTGCGATATTGGCCCAAAGTCAACTCGCCGAAAGAGGTCATGTTCCTCAACGAGGTCGAAGAGATCATGGATGTTATCGAGGCCGGCGAGTTTGCAAAGATAATGCAGCCGCTCTTCCTGCAATTGAGCAGGTGCATCAACAGCCAACACTTCCAGGTGAGTCAGGTTCACACAACAAGAAAGCTTTGATGAGCCGGACCTGATATTCTCAGGTGGCTGAGCGCGCGCTTTACTACTGGAACAACGAGTACATTGTCAATCTCATGGGCGAGCATATCCAAGTCATCCTCCCTATCGTCTTCCCAGCTCTGTACCAAAACTCAAAATCGCACTGGAACAGGCGAGTGCTTCACAGTAATCAACGCTCCCATCGAGGCTGACATGTGACAGAACGATACACGGAATGGTTTACAATGCCTTGAAGCTGTTTATGGAGATCAACCCTGAGTTCTTCGAAGAGGTGCAGAACAGCTACAAAACACAACGTCGAGAGTGAGCTGCAAGACACTGCTTCAGCACTGGATCGCAGCTAACAGTCACAGGGAGCACGAAAAGGCGATCGCACGTCATGATGAGTGGATGAAACTGCGTGAAGAGGCCATCAAGAATCACGAAGCGTCAGGTTCAACCGAACCACTTCCCCGCTCTTTGACCGAGACACCACCGCCTCGGCCGGAACCGTACGAGGAAGAGTTGATGACGGACGTCTCGATCGACATGACGGCAAATGGTTTTGATGCTTCCGAGAGCTTCACACTGGATAGATCAGTCGCGGACGAGGTGGTGCCTATGGCCGATCCGGGCATCGACCGTGCACAGGTGAGTCGATGCTCGACTTCCCGCGTAGCAGCAGAGTATTGACGAGCTTTGCAGCCCGCCTCACCGATCGGACACGGATTGAACGCCCAACCCCAGCAGAGCAACTCGCCGTCACCCACTGCGCCACATATGCGAAGAAAGTCGGTCCTCCCCATCGACCCGGCCGTCATGCGAGATCTTCAGGTCAGTCAACACCGGAATTTTTCAACACATCACAATGCTGATTGAGCAGGCACACAAGAGCCTAGAAGGCAACGAGGCGACTTCACTCGGTCAAGCTCCCGAGCCCGAGCCGTAATTCCGGTTTTCCCGTTCTCCAGCATCAGTTCCCCAATTATGTCATGTGTAGCAAAGCGAGTTCCAACTCGGAAGGACGAGGAGTCGACCAGAAGAGCAATTGAGAAGTGTTCATAATCAATTCACGAAGAACGAGACGTTGGCGACAGGGCGAGCAGGAGTCGAAGGATCGCAGTCTCTATATACCCCCGGTTTCGTTGCATCTAGAGGAATGTACTATACTGGACGAACACAATCCTAGACAGCCACCACCGGGGTTGATCGCGAGGACGTATTAATCCGTCCACGAGGCGTAATATAGAGACATGGCGGTTGGAGGACAATATGCATTGGATATTGGTGGGACTTCGCCGCAGCGCTAGACTCGACACTTCTACCTCCTCCTGGCTCCCTTGCCCTTGGTCGGACCAGCCTGCGACTCGGCCTTGAGTGCTCCCGCAATCCTCTCCATCAGACCCGCCCTGTCCCTCAGGTAATTGACCTTGGCCCTCTTGAGGTCCCTCACCCCACTCGTCTTGCCCCCTTCTGCCCTTTTCACAATCTTGACCTCCTTGATCATCGGACTGTAGATCTTGAAACTCGATTCAACTCCTAGTCGATTAATGACATTACGTAGTGTGAAGCTCGTATCGACTCCTCTTCGCCTGATCCCCATCAAGATTCCCGAAAAATTTGAAGTGGTGGTTCGGGCTGGTGTAGTGTAAGAGACGACGGTGAGGATAGATCCAGGTCTGAGACGGGTAGGATGACGTCTGGAAAAGAGGTTGGTGAGTGTCGATGTGGGGTCATAAGTCGTACGTAACGACGCGTTGATATGGTCGATCACCAAAGTGCCTGATCGTGGTTGGAGGACTGAGCGGGGTAATGATGTTGCTCGAGAAGACGCCTGGGGGATGTGAGATGATGAAGAGAAGGGGTATGGTGAAGCTGAAGAAGATTCGGTCGAGGTCGAGTTTGCTCGGACCGCTTGAGCGGGGGCGAGGCGGGATGGGCCCGCACGCGGGAGTGAGGCTCGAAGAGACCTCATGCAGAGTGTCGTCGATGAGGCGGTAGGGCGACTCATGATGCGGTGATGCCGTTGCTTGAAGTAACTTCGCAAGTCCAGTTCGGTGTGCTCGACACCGACTTTCTGACTGGCAGTGATAAGTCATCATCTGGGAGAAAAGCCCACGTCATGAGTCTCAAGAAGTGTTCGGGTACTTCCGATGACCTGCATGTTCTCGCCAAACCGAGTGTCATCATCAGGATCCCCTTTGTGCAACCGACTCCGCGATCATACATCAGAATCAACGGAAGCCATAGCCATACAGCATACACTTGCCCTCTCTCAATCGCCGACAAGCTCCACCTCATTCGACTCGACCGCTTTGCGCTCCCAACTAGACCATCGAAGCCAAGCTACTTCACCGTACCTTTGCGACGACGCGATTGTTGTCCAAAGTCGCGCTCGCAACTCGGTCCGATGTACCCCAGACGATATCACGAAACATCGATATTCCACAACATGCCCGTATAGCGAGGCCCGCGACCTGGAGCATCTGTAAATAAAGCAAACTTGCTTCGCCTATAGCAAAGCAGTTCCTCGCTTTACCTTTCTCGGTAACGAAGCGAGGTAAATCCACGATGCACGACAAGGACATAATGGTGAGTCACCACACCCACCTCTTGAAGTCAAGTCCGAGTGGCGTGAATCTGACTCCTGTCTCAGGCTCAGAAGCAGACTGAATTGTCGAAGGCGCTCTCGGCAGCATACCTCAACCACCAGATCGCCGAGCTAGAATCCCAAGTACGCCAATTGCCCATCTCGCAAGATGTCCAGCGACCAAACGGAATCAAGCAAGTAGCAGCTGGGATTGCGCCAGCGGTGGCGAATGAAGATGTCAAGGCGGTACTAGGCAGGATTGACGACGACTTCCCCGCTTTCGAGATGGCGAGGGTTGGCGATGACGAAGGGAGTGATCGGGAATTGGACGGTGACGATGATAGACGCAATGAGGGTGGGGACGAATGGAGAGTGGCGGTCGTGGATGTCTCGGGATTGATGTGGGCGCCCAAAGCCGCGAGGAGTTTGGTTCAGAGAGGTTTCGAAGTGGTCATACCTGCCGATGGTGAGTCACCTTGTGCTCACCTTTCCTCACGTCCGTGGGCTAATTAGCAGGTATCCGCACCCTGGATCTGCTGAAAAAGGGCAATTCGCCCTCGGCCATCGCGGCGCGTTCTGCAGCTCGATATATCGAGCATGCCTCCAGGCATCACCAGCTCTTGTCTGCTGACCCTTCCCTCACCGTCCAATTGGGAACCAACTACAAGCGAGGTCGGGGGTTGCGGATCCAGCGTGACGACGAATATCGCAAAGCGGACGAACTGTCCAGTCTTCCGCTCATGCCTGGAGAAGAGGGTCCGCCGAAATGGGTCAAATCGGTATTGGGTTGCGCGGCGTATTTCGCAGGAATTAACATGGCCGAGATCGAGACGAGTTTTGGTCGAGACAGGGACGAGATCGACCCTCAACCCGTTCTCTACGTTGCCAATCCGCCTCTCGCGGTCGAACTCGCGCAGGCGACCAACGGGATTGGACCCGAGACGAAAGAGATGCGGGACCAAGCGGAGAGTAATGGCAATTTCCTCGAACGAGGCGAGGGCGTGGTGGTTCTTCAAGAAGCGGAGCGTTTCGAGCTTGGATTGGAAGTACTGAGGGATGAAGATGATGAGACGTTCGATATGCGTCGATCGGTTGGGAAGGCTCGTGGAAACGGCAGGGACGTGAAGACGAGAGGTATGGGCGGGGCCAGCGGCGATCGTGCTCGACCAAGAGGCGGAAAGGGGAAGAAGGAAGAAGAAAAGCAGCCTGAAGTGAAGATTCTTCTCAGGCGACAACCGGCCGCTGAGCCACCGGATTCGGCGGGTCAGAGTCAAGTGCAAGTTGGCTATAACACCGATAACGAAGGGTCACCGATGTCTGACCCCTCGCCTCTGCCCGATGCTCCGCCTCCTCCACCTGCGGGACTACTGTTGGCGGCGCGCAATGGGCATGCCGGAGGGTCCGCTCAAGTCGTCAAGAGCGATTCGGTCGGCTCTTACCTGTCGCCAGACGTCAGTCCTCCGCGCGGTCCCTCGAAGCCTTTACCGGGTGCTAACAAATCGCCTGCGTCCAAATTCGTGCCGCTTTCACGGGAAACGCATCCCGTTCGAAGACGTGCCGGATCGTCCGATTCGGGTGATAGTGATCACAGTCGACCGGGTCACGGCGCGAGTCGGGGTGGTAGAGGTGGTCGCGGAGGGGCTGGTGGTCGAGGAGGCGGACGCGGTGGAGGAGGTAGAAGCAAGAGCAGGAAAGAGAAAGACAACGAGTTCAAGAATGGCAATTTCACTCTTCTCCAACGGCCTACTCCCCCTCCTCCTCCGCCTTCGGTCCCCGCGCCGGTTCCGGTCAACAAGCAGTCTACACCCGTGTCACCTGCTCCTCCTAGGCCATCAGTCGATAAGCCCGTACGCCCACATGGCCCTTCGGTACGAGGCATCTTAGCTCGTCCACCTCGAGGACAGCCACACGGCCCACCTCACATGCACAATCACGGACCCGGTCGTCCTCCACCGCCTCCAGGACCTCCACCTCCTTTCGCTCCTGACTTCCGCGGTCGAGGCGGAAGAGCAGGAGGTGGTCGTGGTGGACCAGGGCCGAGAGGCAGGGGTGCGCACCACGCTCCTCCTCCACCTCCAATGGACAGTTTCGAGTTCGACGATGCGATGCTCAGACCGGGCTATGGCTCAAGCTCGCCCTACCACGATCCTCAAGTTGGTCAAGCCGATTTCGCGCCGCCGCACAGGGGTCATCCACCTTTCGGACCCGGCCACGGGCAGGGAGCCGGTCATGTGCCCTTTTGGGGCGGTCATGGACATGGTGGATCAGGGGATGGACATCCTCCCAATTGGCGACCGGCTCCTGAACGGCCTCCGGTAGTCGTCCTGCAGCGACCGAAATGAGGATAGCTTTCGATCTGACGGGGCGAACCACTTTGCGGTAACCCGGTCGATTTCCTTCGACTTGACCATTGAGGTCGTGTCGAAGAAATCTGGCCTGCCGTGTTTGGCTGGGCTGCTTCTGCAACGTAACGCATACCACAAGGCATTGGACCAAGTCTGCCAAGTGACAGAGCATAGGCTTCGCCTCGATCTCTGACCAGGTTTTGGGCCAGCTGTGGAGTATCACCGAGCCTAACGTCGACGCTTCCATGTACAGAGTCGCTCCGGCTGCCGTATGAGAAACCTGATTCATGCACGCCATATATATTCGCATTCCCGTTAAGACAGATGGTTGGTAAGATGTTGATACATGCAGACATCGATCGAATGGAGACCAGGAATGCTGACTCCTCAATATAACGAGACTGTCGAGAATGGGTGATGGTATGATGAATTCTTGTCCGTTCCATGACTCTGAGAAACGTCTCTCCCCACATGCACAGACCGCAGGATGGAACAAGATGTATGGATGGGGATATTTACATGGCCAGCTCGGCCTGTAATTGTCGCAATTGTGCTTCTTCGTCGTCTTCCTCTTGCTTCTGTGCCACACCTACCGGCCATTCAGCACCCTGCCGAGAATTGTGGTCTGAGATTTTGGAGTCAGACTTACGCTCGCGACCTGTCGACACGCCGACGGGAGAGACAGGTGCGTGAACTGGTGCACGCTCTGCGCCGGCCAATCGATCGTCCAGCTCTGCCTGTTCCAGCGCTTCGAGTTCCGCCTTGAGCTCGTCCTGTCGGGTGTATTAGCATATCTGCACTGACGTAGAATCTCATTTGCAAGGGTTGAACCCACCTCGTCCACCTGGTTGCCCATCCCGACGGGGTTTGAGATGGCGTCCGAGATCTCGTTCGTGAGATCCATCTGTTCTCGAATAGAATCCATAGTCTGATCGACCTTGTCGACGTTGCTATTGAGGTCAGGCATGGCACTTCGACTCTGTGTACTGAGAACAGCAAAGAGGTTGACGTACAGACTCGTGTGAATGCCCTTGAGTGCCTCGGAACCCTTCTTCATCGCCAACATCGTCTCGGCGTTCAAGTTTGCGGATTCTAGCGCATTCACCTGGTCCAGTCAGTCTTGACCATTCGCAACCAGAGGTCGCAGCTAAGGAAGGCCTTTTAATGGGGTAGGGATGACCCGGCGCCGCTGGAGTCCTCGCCAAGATATGTGGGAAATGAAGATAGGACTGACCTGCGTCTCGAGCGTCAACCTCGTACCCGCTAGCCGATCTAGCTCTAGCTCCTTCATCTTCTTGTTCTTCAGTGCCGCCATGGCCACTAATCCATCAGCTGATGCAACGCGAGCCCGGCGCACACAGCGGGCGAGGTATCGGGTCGCTTCACTCACATCTCTGATTCGACGTGGCATTCGCCTTGGCTTTGCGTGCCTCTTCTTCAATTTGTTTCTGTATAAACTCCTCCTTCTTCTCCAACATCAACAGCTGAGTCCGCAGGCCGACTATCGCATCTCGAGCAGACTCTTTGTGGTCTTTACGACCGCCAAACCAGCTCGACCAGGACATGTTGGAATGTACCGATGACTGTGTTTCGATGTACTAGCTGTGGATGACGATGACTGGGAGACCGTGTGGACTAAAGCGATGTGAATGTGATGATCTGAAGATGATAAGAGAGTGGAGAAGGTGTTGATGACGACAAGCGTATACTCGCTGATTCCATGCAACCGGGTGGCCACAGCGGGGCAAAAGAGCGGAATCAAATCCGGGATAAGTGAGCCTGACAATCCGCCAAAATGATATTTTCCCAATTTTCGTGTATATTTCTCCCTACAATTTCTGGCACTAGTCGTGGTAATCCACTCA